>PVKH010002752.1:0-26412 GCA_004027955.1 Chaetophractus vellerosus
TCCATCATGTCCTTCTTTACCAATACCCCATTCACGCTACCATATGACATTTAGTGGTCATATCTCCTCTGCTGTGTGCATGTGACAGTTTCTCAAACTTTCCTTGCTTTTGATATCTTGACAGTTTACAGGAGTACTGGTGGGTTGGGTATTTTGTAGAATGTTTCTCAATTTGGATTTGTTCAGATGTTTTTCTTATGGATAGACTAGGTTTATATATTTTTGAGAGGAAGAGGATAGACGTGAAGTGCCATTCTTTCCCCCTTATATCAAGGGAACATGTCTTAGCACACATGATGTTGACCATGACAACTGGCCAAGGTAGTGCTTTCTAGGTTATGCCAAAGTAAAGTTACTCTTTCTTCCCCTGTTATTTCCATATGTATCTTTCAAAGCATGTCACTGAGCGCAGCCTACGCTGGTGGCTAGGGATTAAAGGTTAAGCTCCTTCTCTTAGAAAGAGTGGGTAGTCTAAGTAAATTATTTGGAATTCTTCTGTATGGAAGATTTGTTTCTTATTCTCTGCTTATTTATTTGTTGAATCATTTATTTATATGACCAATTGCTGGTAACAGTGAAGAGGTTGATACTCATACCTTTATTCAGTTTAGATACAGATAAATATAGATATTTACTTTATGGATGGATTTTTTGGTTTGTAAACCAATAGCACGTTATTTATTTTGTTGCTCAAATTGACCCAGGTTTGGACTTTGGGAGTTTTTACATGTTGGCTACTGTGTCCCTTTAATATGCCACCACCCTTCTGTTTTTTTATTACTTCCTTACTTCGTGGAATTCCCTTGATTTTTGCTTTTGAGTTGCTCTCTAACCTTGATAAAAGTCACTTTTCCCCTGCATGCATTGGCATGAATCTGAAAAATTAAGTTTTTATTTTTGAGATTAATGGAACACACAATGCTCTCAAATGCTACAAAAAATTATTTCAAGGTTTTGTTCAGGCAATGCAGAAACTGCACCTGGAAAGTCAGCTTTTTTCTTACAGCAGGAATTGGCAAGACTATATAAACTGGTGGAAGAGGAAGGTAAAATTAAGATTAATTTTAAATGAAGAAAAGCAGGGCTAATGGATCGTTTAGTAGCTCTACTGATCAGGCAGGCGTCTGATTGTGGGGTACTCTGATCAAAACTCACTGTTTTTGCAGCTTCCTGCATAGTAATGATTTATGTCCTTCCAGATAGTATTTAATCTACTAATTCTAGCAGACATGTGGATCATGGTCTTCTGGAAAAGATTAACTTTTTATTGTCAGTCCCCTTTTTGACCCTTTTTGGCCAGGTCTCAAGAGTCGCTATGAGATATGATCCTGATATATCCCACTCCACGTTGCTTTTTAGAAATTGAATAGTGGTTGTGGTGAACAGCATGATTTCATTTAATTTCTACTCATGATCATTTTTTGTACATGTGGTAAAACAGCAGCTATGTGATACCTTTTAAGACCGTACCTAACGATTATTACTATAACCCAAATAAACATATTGGTCAGGAGAATATGGAAGAGCCTGGAGAACAGTCTGGAGCTAAGATACTACATTTGCTATATTAAACCAGCAAAACAGGTCCCAATCTTCATTATCATGATCTCCAACTTTTAAAATATTATTGACTGTTTGCCATACAGGTGACATTTAAAAGTTCAAAGAGATCTCTAAAGAAATTGACACAATACACTTCTCCTGATACAGGACAAGTTCCTTTTCTGTGAGGCAAGTATAATATTTCAAGTGGTTTAATATTTTAATATTGTCTGTTCAATTGCATTAAATCAGTGGTGCTAGCTGTGGCACATGTCGATTCTTGTGAATCACCTGCATTGGAAAAAAGATAAGGGTTATGTTTGTAAACTGGTCTGTTTCTCTGGGCATGATACCTTTTGATTGTATTAGATTCAGATGTCTGTGATTAAATTATGTTAAGATTAGGGCTTTGATTCAACCACATCAATAGGGTATAACTCAGGTTAAGTTCCTACCCCCTTGGTGGGCTGATATAAAGGGGCACTCACTCAAGAAGTTACAGAAGAATATACACAGGAAGAGGGAGAGGGAACTCCATAGATGTGGCAGAGGAGACAGATTTGATCCTGCAGTCTCAAGAAGGAAGATAAGCCATTCCCTTGATAGTTAGCAGTGCTGAAAAAGCCCAGAAAAAAGCTCTATGCCAGCCTGGAACAGAGAGAGAGGAAGGCTGAACGCTCACAGAGATCAGCAACCATTTGCTTCAACATGTGGCAACTGACTTTGGTGAGAAATCAACTTGAGTTGGACTCTTTAGGGCCTTTTAACAGTAAGTTTATGGGAAACGGATGCCCAACCATTTGAGCCACATCCAGCCCCTCTTGTTTATTTTTGTTACCCACCTCAGAATTAAAACCAAGAAGACAACTGTATTTTTCTTCATTATACGTGGTAGAATATTATCACAGACCAATATTATGAGGTCTAAAGTGGAAATAAAGGCAAAATACTTAGCACTAATCCTGGTACATGGTTCAAACTCTATAAATGGTTGTTGTTATGCTAATTATCAGCCAACAAACATTCACTGATCACCTAACAAATGCCCACCTCAGTACTAGGACTGAGTGGGACAAAGATGCATAAATATATATTCTCTGGACCTGAGTATATCAGTCAGTGACCTAGAAGGAAACAGATTTCCACTCAGATGATTTAACTGAAAAATATGAATGAAACACTGTATAAAGTGACAAGAGTTAAGGAAATCAACAAAAAAAGTCCAGACATCCAGAGACCAGCAACAGGGTAAAGCCAATGCTACCTATTGGCCTGAAAGGGTCAGGAGAGGAAATATTGCTATCTGAGCCCAGCAAGCTCTGGAGAGCCACTCGGAAATGCTGACAACCAGGAGCTGCAGAAATGAGAAAATCGTCCACTGCCAGAACCACAGTAGAAAAATCAGAGATTAAATACCCCAACAGCTTTCCTTCCAGGATGTACCCATGAGTAAACCAGAGTAAGAAGCCCTGGTGATAGAATCAGTCTATGGAACAGAGTACAGGAGAGAGAAGGGTGAAAAATAATTTTGGAGCTGGTAAACAAATTATCAGTGCAGTCCACAACTTTTCTATCCCCAACACCAAGGAAACACAAAATTCCATTATTGTCAACAGATGACATCAATCAAATTGTCAATTGGAACCTAATTTCAATGTTAGGTATCATTAATATTGTTCATACAAGACTGCAAATAAAGGAGAGAAAAATAAGAAAAAGGGAAAAATTAGCATAATATATGCATGCAAAGCTGTGCAATCCCAGCCTCTGTCACTCGTCACAGTGAAAAAATTGATAATCATAGTTTCATTTGTCTACTACTCAATTCATATTCTCTTACCTTCTACTAGCAACTTAGTAGACCAGGGAATTTTACCTGTAAGACCTGAGTACTTACTGGTCTGTTTTTACTGAGTTGTCACCATTTTTTCTTGGCCACTGTTACTGAACCTAGGGTAGAAGAGCAACCCAGGTTCTTCTTGGTACTTGGTACTCATGGCTAAGGAGATACCCTCTTTCTTTCACAGTCCTCTGGTTGCAGTTCTTTCCTTTGGAACTGGGATCACCTAACCCATCAAGGCCCAAGTAGGAACAAGAGAACACAAAAGTGTGCGATATTGAGTATTATATCGAAAGGGGACACTCTATTCATCTATTTCACAATGCCCAAGTGATAGCTTGTGCTGCAACCTAGACCTGAGGCAGTTTCCTGCCCTAGTACCAATCAAACCTGAAAGCTTTATGAGCTATTCATGAATGGACCAGTGTATCAGAGCCAAATTTGGTATACATTACTTTCCAAATTCAAAGGAACCACTAAGCATTGTGCCTCTTTCTCCATTGATGGCAGTACAAGATACAATAAATTGACTTTCACTTTAAGGACAGATTGCAACATTCTCTAAGCACTGGACCCCTCGAAACTTCACCAATGTGTCAGACCCCTACATTTCCATGAGGTTTGTTTCTTAATGTCTGGCATACATGTATCTTTATGAGGTACCTAGAGTACTGACTACTATCTGATCCCCAAGTTCATTCAGTGTAATGTCATCAATGTAAGGACTAGTGTGATGTTATGTGGATTATCAAGATAATCAAGATTTTTCCAGACTGTATTGTGGAAGAATGAAGGATATTGCTGCTGCAGCAAGGTAAAAGCAAAATATTTCTCATTATCCCTACAAATGGAATTGAGAGGTTGCAGTATCAGGCCAATGTTAAATTCCAGGTGTCAGGAAAAGAGTCGATTTGCTTTCTCCCAAATAGATACCTTACAGTTGAGATTGTTATCACTATCTCATTAAGTTTGTGATTATCCACAGTCTTTCCCTAAGTCTCACCTAGATTTTTCATAAGTTAGTCAGATACATTAAAAGGAGATGTAATAGCAGTCACCCCCTCTGAATCATCAGAGTTTTTATGGTGACATTAATCTCTATAATTTGTGCTTGGACAGAGTATTGATAATTGTTTACTGATGTGATGAATTTTTGAGAGGAGGTAGCTCCAGGTGCTTACCCTTTTCTCTTTCCTCCATTATAGTCATTACTTCATAGGTCATGGAACCAATGTGGGGATTCTGCTGCTAAAGTATCTATTCCTACAATATTTCATGAACTATGTACCCATTGTACAATAACCTTGAGCCAATTTAACCATAAATTCCACCTGGTTTTGATTTACATGCATTTGAATTATCCATTCATCAGTTGATTTATCCATTCATCAGTTGATGAAAACATGGGTTGCTTCCATATTTTGTCAATTGTGAATAATGCCATTATGAACATCAGTGTACAAATATATTTTTGAGTCCTGCTTTCAATTCTTTTAGGCATATACCTTGTAGTGGGATTGCCAGGTCATATGGTAGTTCTATACTTACCTAAGCTATACTTAGCTTTCTGAGGAACCACCAACCTGTCTTCCACAGTGGCTGCACCATTTTCCATTGCCACCAGCAATGAATGAGTGTTCCCATTTTTCTGCATCCTCTCCAACACTTCTTGTTTTCAATTTTTTTATAGCAGCCATTCTAATGGGTATGAAATGGTTTTGATTTGCATTTTCCTGATGTCTAATTATGTTGAGCATCTTTGCATGTGCTTTCTGTCCATTTGTTTATCTTCTTTGGAGCTAAATAAAATTTATAATATGAAATCTCTAAAAACGGTAGTAGTCTGTAATTATTAAAAACAAATAATTTTTATTGATGTATTGGGAGGGAAAAACTAGTTCCCTGTGGAGATCAGGAGAGTAGGTAATGAAAGATGTGCCATTTGTGCTGAGTCTCAATTTTGAGCATGCTTTTAAGAAATGAAATTAGGGTTGCATATTGTACCAGGCAGAGGACAGGTTGCCTATAAATATAGTGAGGTGAATTAGAGAATTGGAGGAAAAGACTGATCAGTTAGAGAGTTTGATAGAGCCAAATCAAATTGAGGCTTTAGCATTATTTTTAGAGGTCTATATTTACACTATAGTGAAACAGTGAGCGATTTTGAGCAATGGAGCCATACCATTGTGGTAAGATATGCTACACAAGAGAGAGACTTTAATCAGAAAATCTGGAAGAAGACTCTTGCAATATAGTGCCAGAATTTAACTATCAGATAGTGCACATACTATGTCAAAACCACAATTAAAAATCACTTCACATCCACTGGGATGGTTATTATTAAAACACACACACACACAATGGGACCAAGAAGTTAACATAGATGCTAGTATAGCAGTTCTAAATGCTTAAGGTTAACAATGTATTCTCTTAAATTGCCTCCAAAGAATACTCTCAGGAATCTGGTATTAGAACGCTAGCCATAAGTTAAAATTTTAAATGTTTGTTACCACTGTAGGATCACAAATTTGATCTTAATAGTTTTTCTCTAAGAATAGAATCATGAAAGAGAGAAGAAGGATAAAGATAAGAGGAGGATGCATTTTATGCATGATTTTTCTGTAAACCCATAACTTCTTTAATAAAAAAAATAAGGAGGGATTACTTGAGGAAAAAGACTGAAAGAATGCTAATGAAAGACATCTAAAGTGATAGAATCATGACCAAAATTCCTCAGATCCATAGTCCAGTTCCAAAGGAAAGGAAATGTAAATGCCTTACCCCAGCCTATCAAGGTGAAGTTCCACAGGTGCCAGGGGAATGGTGGGAAGGAGCGATTGCAAAAGGGGACAAGAGTGATGGATATGTTCATTACTTTGATTGATTGCAGTGATGGTTTCATGGGTGAGTATGTATGTCAAAACATCAAACTGGACAATGTATGTTCAATTTATTGGATAGCAATTATATATCAAAAAGCTACAAAAAGAACACAAATTGCATAAGATATATATATATATACACACACATACACATGGATTGATCTATGGTAGATAGATACAGATAGAGATAGATAGAGTTATTCACTCTAGCAGTGCCAAGCACTATTCCATGTTTTCCATGATGTAACTCATAAAATGTACAACTTCTCTATTACTGTGTTATGCTAATTATACAGATGAGAATTCTCAGGCTTAGAGGATTAAGCAATTTTCCAAAAACTAAATGTTTAATAAATATAGGGGCTGAACACACAGTCTGGTTCAGTGTTGCCCTGAATATTCTATAACATAGTTCCTCTCAGAAAAAAATCCTTTATGTAACCATGTAAACTTATCTCTGGCTGACATCCCTCGGTGGCATTGGTTTGGTGGTTCAAGAATCAGGGTTCTATGGGATTGCCGTGATCTTCTCACAATGGTTTCAGTTTGGCTGCACAAGCATAAATACCATATTCTCACATCATGTTCAAAATCAGGAGGCAGAAGTCAAAGAGCTAACTTTTCCTCTTACAGCTGGTAAAAACTTTTCCAGAATTCCGCAACAGACATCCTCTTTTATTGACCAGTCAAATACCCCACCCTAGAGAAGGTATGAGGCCCATCTTCCCTGAGAACTCTGCTAGATCCCTAGAAAACAATGGCTTGTGGTTCTGTTAGCAAGAAGGTGAGAATGACCTTCAGGAAGGCAACAGTATCAGGCATAAGTGCCATAAAATATAAAGACCACTGAAACTATCACACAGAAACTATCAATAAATAGATTAGAAAATATGCATTTATTAAGTACTTAAATATTCTGTCTAGCCCTATGACAAACTAATTTCTCTAAAGTGTAATAAGCTTTGGGAAAATCCAATAGAAAAAAATTGGTATTCGTGCTTTATATTTTTTAAAAACAGGAAGAAATGCTGGTAAATAATACCAAAGATACTTTCTCAGGTCTTCTTTAATGTTAAAGGTTTTATATGCACTATCTCAGATCAAAATGTGACCACTTCATAATAGTTACTAAGGTGTGATATAGTCACTTTTTTATATAAGCAATTTTTTCCAGGTCTCATAAGCAAATGAATTAACATTTTGGAAATAAAAGTAAGAAAACCAAGTTCTTTAAAGAATTTATTTGTTAGAATTTCAGACTATTTTAAGAATGCTATAAGTTTCTTGGAAAAATCCCTCTGAGATATGAAATTCTATTGAGTATATTTAGGGGAAAAGGCTTTAAGGAAATGTTTTCCTTCTAGAAATCCAAATTCACATTATTGGTTCCTGGAATAAATTCAAAACCTTTTCACACAATCTTCTATCTAAAGTCAGATATACAAATGATCTTATAGTCTTATGTGAATAAGAGCTCAAGTTGTTATTTCTCTCTTATTTAATATGGAACTTTCTCAGATATCTGATGACACTTTGCAGACCCTCATAATTAGCTATATCATCATCATTGTCCTGTACATCTTTCAAATTAATTATCTCATATTCAAGGCTTGGCTTATAAAAATATAAAATATTTTTGATGGAGGGGGAAAGGCAGGGAGGGAGGGAAGATATAATATCTAGCAACAGTTCTAAGAATGCTAGGCAGCCTTCATGCTGGACTAGAATAAGCTGCTATATTCTGCTATATTCTTTCTCCTCATTGCTGCTCCCTCACAGGAGTCTGGTTTGGGGAAGACATATTTACAAACACCTCAACATACTTAGGTATATTCATTTCCCTCATGACTTAAATTCAGTGGTTGGAACAGTTTTGGTTCATCACCATTGGAAACCTCCATTAATTCATTACTGATAGTTTCTATAGAGAAATAATGGCATTCAAAATTAGGCAATATTTTAAGGAGATGCTCATGTAGGAGGTTTTTGTTCAAAGTCTCAAACATCTTGTGGCAGCTTTTATTAAGCAACTTGGTGAAGCAGGAAGGATTGTTTAAATGTTCCCAGCAGTTCTCATAGGCTTTCTTGACCTTGTCTAATAGTTCTCTAATGAGATCACTGATAAAATTGCAGTCTGGATTTTCATGTATGCCAAAGCTCCTAATAGCCTCCTCAACTCCAAAATGCATGATTCTCTAGTTTATCTTCTTGATTCCCTTCACTTTGGCTTCTGTCCCCTCAAACAACTCTGCCTAACTAACCTTGAAGAAAGTAATTATGCCCTCACTATTGATTAGGAAGGATCCATATTTAATTATGTGTAACATGTTCCACTATCAAACTTTCAGCTTAGTTCCCCTGTGCCTAGTGTGTCCTATAGCTATGTGTGATATCAGACATTTGGTTAATGATCTCCCTTGTAAGGTGTTGATTTTTCCCCAGTTCCTATATTTTATGAAAAATACTTTCATACCTTAAGGCCATGGTTAAGCCCTTTCATGAAATCTGTCTTGAAGAACATTTCTTTAATACAAAGGGAATCATTATTGAGCACATTGTGAATGTTACTGTAGCAATATTGAGTGATTCATATGTGCCATTAGCTAAAATCCTGAGCTCACAGTGCTTAAAGTTCAAATGCTAGCTATAGTTAGAATCAATTGCAAAGTAACTGATTCTGCTAAATCATGAATACAGTCTTTATTCAGAAGAGAACTGCTTCCTGCATACTACTTTTTATATAAAAATAATACCTCTGTCATTGCTTTCAATAATTGAATGGAAATTTCAGTTTTCTATTCCTCTAGAATTTTCCTTCTAAATGCTATTAGTCTCTTTTAATGAAAGCTTGCTATGAGCCACCCAAAGTGGTTTTCCTACAATTAATATATAAAAATATTCAAATAATATAAGATGCCATGCTTTTACATAGTTTGTATGATATTTATAGCATCATATAACTCTTTCCTTGCCAAATAATAATTCTCACTGATGCTCATTAAATTCATATTTTCCAATGGGATAGATGCTGAAGATGAACAAAATATAACAAAATATTGGGAGGGTGTATATACAATCGGTTGTAATGGTTTTAAATAATTGAACTCATTTCTGGTATTTAAAATTCTGATAATAAATTTCTAACAAATTCGAGCTATTAAAATCAATTGCTATTTACGGTTAACATAAGCACACAAAATGAATTATTAAAAATAATGTACAATTTCATATTCCATAGATGCATGCCCCAGGTGCACCCTTTCCCACATATCCCCCCACCCTCAATGTCCTGCACTAATAAACTTCCCCTGCCGTATTTGCTAAAAGAACCTTCCCACCATTGTAGTCTTAACCACAGACCTACAAATCTCCAGAGTTCACTTGTTCCTTCCTCCAGCCCTCCCTCCAGGTCCACGGATAGTCCAGCCCAAGCCCCCACCCCCACTCCCACTCATCCTCACATTCCAGCACCAGCGACCTCACTCACATCCCTGCACCAATATCACCCCCATCCACTGCCAAACCACCCCCTTCAACCTTATCATTGGTTCTGCCCAGATTGAGTATCAGCTCACTACACTCTACTCCCTTTCTGTCTCCTGGTAACCTATCTTGTAACAAATGTACCATACTCATGTAAGATGTTATTAATAGGGGAAAATGTGAGAGGGGGAAAAGTCTATGTGACTTTTCTGTAACCTAAATCTTCCTTGAAAATAAAATGAAAAAAAATAAGACACTAGGGTAATGTACAGAAGAAATTGCCACTGTACATAAAAGTTAACAGATCTTATAAAAAGTTAATAAGTCTTATAAAAGTTAACAGACTTTATGGGCACAAAAGAAACAATGTAAAAATAAGATTTCTTAATTTTATTTTATTTTGTATTATTTTATTTGTATTTATTTATTTATTTATTTATTTATTTATTTATTTATTTATTTATTGGCTTCATGTTTGGGCAGGTTTTGGATGGCAAAAGAGTTGCAGCTGTGGCAGGGGAGGATCACTGGTGCAGGGTGTCAGTGGTGGGGGGAGGTGTGGGGAGTGGTACACCTGGGACATGCCTCTATGGAATATGAATGTATTCAAGTGGTCATGGAGTATTGTCTCGGTGGGTGGAGAAACACAATAACCTAAAGAATACTGAATTCACATCCTGGGAAGTCCTGCTACACTCTCTAATAAAGTGGCAAGAATCTCTAGAGTACCTGGGCAGTGCCTAGTGAGGGAGCACAGACCAATATGCCAGGCCCTTGATATTGATACTTGTACTTATTAACCTTGTTTACACTTATGTAAAACCTTCTTGATTTATCTAATCTCACCACTCAACCATTTACCCTTTCTCAGTAACTCCTCGTAAGGATTTTTCTTGTCACTGTCTTTTGTTAAATAAAATTATAGCATTTAATTTTTTATTTTATTTCCCACTTATGAAATTGAAACTTACCCTAGTATTATATATTGCCTAAGAGTTACCTCCTGAAAGTTGCTCAAATGTGGCCTCTTTATAAGCCAAACTTAGCGTGTAAACTAACTATCTCCCTCCCACCCCCCCCTCCCCCAGTGTGGGAAATAACTCCCACAGATGTGCTTCCCTGGCACCGAGGGATTATTATACAGTGCCAACTAGTGATGCATTTGGAAAAAGACCTTGACCAAAAGGGAGAAATATTAAATATAAATGAGTTTTTATGGCTAAGAGATTTGAAAGTGATTTGAGAGGTCATTCCAGGGGTTACATTTATGCAACAGTTAGGAGGATCTCACTGACTGCTGCAATAAACAGTGCCTCAAGCAGGGGGTTCCTGAGGGCTCTAGAGACATCTGGACATTATAGGCAAGGCAGACAACCCCAGGAATTCAGTACTCTGTCAGTGGGCCTTACCTTGGAATATAGGATAACCTATCTTCCTATCAACTTCAATCGGAGTTGGACTCATTTATAGTTTTCCTACACATGGTTCTTATGCCTCTTTTATTGGAACCTGTAATTAGCACTATACCTGTTAAATATGTGTCCCAGAGACTTAAACCTTCCAACTGTTCATGTGCTGGTTGAGTCCTGAATCTCAGCAGAGTTACAGCCAACACCTACTCTCCAGTTCAGAGTGCTCGCCCAGGATAGCTAACAAAAGGATGATGATGGACAACACCATCTTTAAAAAAAACAGAGAGTATCTACAACTGCAAACAAGCCAGTTCCACCAATCCGTCCACTGGGATCTAAGTCTCCTCTCATTCAGAAGCAGAGTGGGCATCACCATACCCAAATCCTCAAGATTGAGGAAAAAATAAACACAGGGAGGGAATGCAACTATGGATTAAAGTAGATTTAATATTATTCTAGTAATGGAAGAACTTGTAACACTGATATAAAGGCAGTGGCCACCAGGGGTTCTGAAGGAGGGAGAGGGAAGAATAGGTATAATATGGGGCAATTTTGGAACACTGGACTTGTTCTGCATGACATTGCAATGACAGATATAGGCCACATACATTTTGTTGAAACCTACAAAATTGTGCAGTGCAAAGTGTAAACCATAATGTAAGCTATAGACCATGGTTAGTATCAATACTTCAATACTTCATTGTAACAAATGTACCACACTAATGAAAGATTTTGTTAATGAGGAAAAATGTGGGAAGGGGAGGAGTTGAAGTATATAGGAATCCCCTATATTTCTGATATAATACTTATGTAATCTAAACCTTCTTTAAAAATAAAAAATAAAAATAAATAAAAGTAAAATAAAATAGTAGTTGAGAAAATTAATGGACGAAACTGATGAAATAACTTTGTAACAGCATTCCAATCATTAAAGATAGCACATTATTACTCAGAAATTTCAACAATAATATATTCAATCCTATGATTGTGCCAGTTGAAAGTAACTATGTACAGAAATAACTTAGACATTGCCTTATATTAAAAGATTATACTTAAATAGTCCAACAATGGATTATATTTGAATACATTTAGCTTTTTCTGAGAATTCTTTTTGTACCACTTGACTACAGGATACTGGAAAAAAAAACAATTCACCTAGAAAAGGTGAGCCATTCACTTTCCTGAGGGAGCAGATCAAGTTTCACTTTTAACTAACATAAAGTGTAAAAGTGACAATATTCCAAATAATATAGATCAAGATGTGTATCTATCTGTGACTTTGCTGGCTCCTTAGAGTCGTAATATCCAGCTTCTTCAGGAAAGAAGGGAGGCAGGAAGGCAGAAGGCAGGAAGGCAGGAAGGCAGGAAGGAAGGAGAGAAGGAAGGAAGAGAAAGCAAGCTAAAAGCCTTTAAAAGGGTGAAGGACTGAGAAAGTTCCTTGGAAAGAGAGTCATTAAAATTAGTAGGCTTAAACCAATAAATATATTTCATGACTTCTAATTTTTCATTCTAAAACCCATTTGAGTCTCCAAATTCAACACATACAAAATTAATCAAACTCAAAAATGAACTCAGAGGTTGGAAAAATAAAACTCTTATTGCAGATGTTTATTCTCCTTCTTAGTTTTATCTAATCTCACCACTCAACCATTTTTCCTTCCTCAGTAATTCCGTGTTAGGATTTTTCTTGTCACTGTCCTTTGTTCATTAAAATTATAGCATTTATTTTTTCATTTTATTTCCCACCCCTCCTTTTTTTCAACTTCACGGCCAAATTAGCATCCATATGTTGGAAGATGTATTCAAACATAGCTTCCTTGATTACTCTCTCCTATTTAAATTCTTATGCCTGGGCCTATTCTTTCTGTCTCCTTTGCTGCCTTTTACCTTGTACTCCCCAAGCATCCTCTTTTTAAATCAATTTTCTCTACTTAATTCATTTGCTCTGCCTAGGCAAACTCATTCCCTGTAATGGCTTCAATCACCCTATTACAGGCTGAGGTGTCCCAAATGCATATTTCTATCTCAGACACTCTTCTTAGCTCCATGTTGTATATCCTACATCCCACTGGACCTCTTCACCCAGAGGACCCATTTTCCAAAACCAAGACATCATCATGTCATTCTTACCCTGTTCAAACTGAACATTTCTTCCAATTTCATTCACACTAGAAGACAGGGTCATCCTTAACTCCTTCACTCTTTCTCTTAAGCACATATTTCAAACAGAAAACAAATTCTATGTATTCAACTTTCTTAATATTTTTCATATCCTTCCCCACTGTCTTAGTTTGAGTCTCCATAAATACTGACATTAATAATTGCATCATTTCCTTATTAATCTTGTGGTCTATGGTCTTTCCTACCTCTAATTAGTTCTTCAAACTTCCTGAAAGATCTTTCAAAGATGTAGATCTTTCCATGATATTATGAATCTGACAGACCACCAGTTCCAAGGATGTCAAATTATGGGAATGCTAGAGTTCCAGGCTTAGGGAACAGCCAGACACTAAGCAACAGAGAATGTAACCAAGATCCTGTCACAGGAGCAGAATGATCAATCAGGAGTCATATTTAAAATATTTATCTACTAGTCTGGCATGGTTACTGACCAGTCAGTAGAGATGCTGTCTATATATAACTGTTAGGGGTATACCAGTGCATAGTGGGTGAATATAGGCCCTGTGCTCAGTATTCCACCACTGTGCTGCTACAATGCATAGACACTAACCAACATACTCCTCCATTGTCACCATGAATACACTTTTCTCCCCAGAAACCAAAATCCTAGGCAGAGGCCTCCAAATGGCTTAAATTAAGCCATATGCTCATACCTTGGCTTCCAGGAAGCAAGCAGAGGCAGTATTCCCATTTTACAATTCCATGGTTGGAATTGGGATCCTGCTCATACTATTTATGGACCCCCAAAAGTAGGAAGAGTATTTGGTTCTGTGTTGACAAAAACAACAATATTCCCTGTAGATTGCCCTCTTTGCTTAAAACTCTTCAATGCCCCCTACCCATTACCTAAGATAAATTCCTAACAATCTATGAGTGGCCTTTGATGCTACCAATAAGCTGAAATCTGTCAGTTTTTTACCTTTATTTCTTACCTCTCCATCTTTCTAAGTCTCCTATAATAATAATTAATTAATTACTGAACTTTTCCCAGATATCCATGATTTTTAATATCAATCCCTGTGCCCAGATCTGTTCAAATTACCTCTCTATATTTTCTTCTCCCCTCTACTTCCTGTTCCTCCATAACAACTCTACATTTAAGACTCCTTCAAATCCAAATCTGCTGATGATACCCTATTCTTTTGAGTAGATTAGCCATTTTCTCCTTTTTTGTCATTTTTATAATAGTGCTGACTTTTTCATGTTTTCTAGTTTTCATCTTATTACATTATTGAATAATAAAATGTCATATTAGTTTAAATGACCTTTAATTTCATAAATTAGAATCATCCTTTTCTTCCTATCCTTATTCACAATGCCATTGGTACAGCTTCAACACTTTATATATAAAGGATCCACTCAGTTAACAAATATTCTGTCTGCCTCTTACATAGTAGGCTGTTCTGAGAACAAGGGATAAGGAAGTAAAAAAAAAAATACTCCCATAGAGTATATATTTTTATGTTAGAAAGAGAAAACGTAAGCATAAACATGGAATTGTTTAAGTAGGGTAGTCACAGAAGGACATTCAAAGAAGTTATATCTGAGCAGAAAGCAGAATGAAGTGAGGGAGAAAGACGAGCTGACATTTGGGAGAAGGGCATCCCAGCAAGAGGTAACCATGAATGCCAATCTATGAAGAAAAGCAAACTTAGCGCATTTAATAACAAGAAGACCACCGAGGTTGAAGCAGTTTGAGCAGTGTAAATAAAGGAGATACTTCCAGAGAAATGTAGGAACTTGTGGGCATTGGTAAAGACTTGGGGAGTTATTTTAAGTATGATAGCCATTGAAGTATATCAAGCAGGAGAGTGGCATTTTCTGATTCATTTTCTTAAAGATTACCTTGGATATCTGTGGAGAATTTACCATATGGTGCAAAAGCAGAGGCAGGGAGATCAGATAGGAGACTACTGCTGTTGTCTAGAGAAGAGGTGATGCTGGCGGCTTGAACTAGGTGGTAGCCAAGGAGTTGGGAAGAAATCGTCAGACTTGGGATATAGTTTTAAAAAGAGTTCCAATGGACATGCTGATGAAATGTGAGCAAAAAAAGGGAAGTAAGAAATAAAGATGATTCCTAGGTGTTTGGCCTGATGACCTAGGAGGTGCCATTACCCAAGATTGGTATGGCAATGACAGAAGCAGGTTTGGTTAAGAGAAGGTAAGGACTCTTCTTTTGAACATAAAGCATCTGAAATTCCTACTAGACATCAAAGTGGAGATTTTGAGTAGATAGTTGCATATGTAATTATAAAGCAATGGGGAAAGAGTTTAGAGATTGATATGGGGGATCTAAATACATGGATGTTATATAAAGATACCATTTTAATGAATAAGTATAGAAAGAGAAGAGGGGCAACTTCTGAGCCAACACTCATAAGGCAGAGAATGGAGGAGGATCCAGTACAGGAGAAAAATAAGAAGAAGCCTATGAAGATAAAAAGAAAATGAATTCAGGCTGGTTTCCTGGGAGCCAAGAAAATGTAATGTTTCAAGAGGGTGATCATTTTTTTCAAAAGCCGCTGAGAGCTCAGGTAAGATGCAGAGTGAGAGGTAGTGATAGTGATTCACCAAGCTGAATATTCTTGGCAGCCTTGACAAGAGTGGTTTTCATTCAGTTTAGGGGCAACAGCTTGATTGAAGGATATTGAAAAAAGATAGGGAGCTGTGGATAAATACATTAGTTTTTTACTCTTAATATCCATAGACCACCAGGATATCCTTTGTAAGCATATTACATTGTGAGATTCTGTTGCTTAAAATCCAGATATTTCTATCACTTATAGCAGCAATTCTCAAATCTTAATGTTTATAAAAAATAGACCAGGTATGCCTATTAAAATTACAAAGTCTTTCTCCCTACTATAACTGCTTGTGATTCACTTGGCCTAAGATAAAGCACAGTAATCTCATTTTTAAAAACACTCCAGGTGATTTTAGCATAGGTGATCTAAGACTGCACTTAATGATTTGACTCTAGATGCTCTCTACCCTCACTTAATACTCTTTCCTCTACCTGAAATTCTATGTCTCCTTCATCTTCCTGGAAAATTCCTACACATCTTTCAGAACTCTGGAGTCACTCCCTCTTTTAATTCATCTTCATGTTGTCAACATATTGTAGAGCTCAGTAAATATTTGTTAAATAAATGGAATATCTACAACCATCTTTCCTTGCTTTTGTGTTAACTTTAACCACACCCCAGGTGTTTTTACACGTTTTTGCCTATCAGTGTTCACAATTAGTAAATTTCCCCAAATGAGTGTGATCGACATTACTGACACAGGGAAGACATACCCATGCTTTTAAAATGAGGTTGTTGCTAAATAATTCCAAACGTCTGTTTTATTTCTGAAGGAAATGTCAAATGAGTTTGCCTTGGGGTGCATTAATAATCAGAGCATCTGATCAGATTGGTGTCATGAGTGAAACAAGAGCCATTTCCCTGAATAATGGCCTATTTTTAAAATAGGGTTTTCCTTTATGTTCACTTATGAACCTAGCAGAAGTTCCATTTCTTAGCTGATACATCCATTCTAAAGATGCCTTATTTGAGGTGTTTGAAAAAGAAGAAATTGGGTAGCTTAGATTTAGTTTTGCTTTTGCTAAAGCAATTTTTTTTCCTTGGCCTCTTTTTTGTTGTTATTCCTTTAGATCAAAACTTCAAAGTAAAGGACTGGTGGATCAGCCATTCATTTACTTGAACTGAATTTTCGCTTGCCACTAGCTTTTCTACTCTGATGCTCCTTTGATTTCTATTCTATCTGCATCTTTTATGCCTTTACTTTATGCACGTGAAGAAAAATATGGTGTACTGTTTGTTCAAAAAATTATATTCCATCATATCCCAAAATCCTAGGAAAATTGAAACACTTTTCGAAGTTTGAAAATGCTTTTAGACAGAAGCCTCAGACATAGAGATTAATAAATGTCTTATTGTATTTTAAATAATTGAAATATTCACTAGCTAAGCTTCAGAACAGACAAGAATCAATTTCACAAGGGATATCTCAGACTGAACACCAACTATAATGAACAGTTCCCGAGTTTCTATCACCTGACTTAGACAAATAGTCATAGAGGAAGATGGAAAAAAGTTAAGATAGGTTGCACAAGAGACAGTACATCTTAGTAGAAAAGAGCTTGGGATTTGCTAATAGATCTGATCCAGTTTATTTAATTACTAGTTATAGACTTTTACTCAAGTTACTATGTCTTTTTTCTCTTTTGTAAAGTGGGAATAATAATATGTTATATATATCTATCTATATGTACTATTTCATACATCTATATTAAGTTTATATAAGATAATTTGTATGGTTTAGCACAATTCTTAACTCATAATAATATAATAAGCAGTAGCTATTATTATCATTATTATTATTATTATTATTATTATTATTAGGAGGCTTTTACTGAAAATGTGTGTGATGCTTTTGAACTTAAGGAACTTCAAAGAGTACTGCAAAGCTTATAGCTGCTGCCATAGCCTGGGTCAGTCAGCCACTAGTCCTAAGATATGAATGACACAAGTTTTGAGAAAAAACTATATTAGCTTTATCATGTCTTCACAGAGGCAATAAATGACAGAAGTACTTGGCACTATAGTTCTCAAAATCCTGATTCAAACGGCAATATTCTATATTACATTTGTATACGGTATATAGAATATAAGTTACTGGACCCTTGAGCTACTCCTGTGAATTGTACCTGATAAACACTGAAGCAGTTAGGTCTCTTAGAGCAGGAAAGCCGAACAAGGGATCTGTTAGAGCAGGTGTTCCTAACCTTTTTTGTTCCAAGGATCCCTTTGCCAGTCAGGTAACATGAATACTGTAATTTATTTATTGCATACATTCATTTGTGAAGAAAATGCTAGATTTCAGTTAGAGGTCAGAGAAAATAAAGATAAATTGATTTTTTTTCAATTCCAGCTCACAGACCCCCTGAAATCTTTGTGGTCCATGGACCCCTGATTAAGAACCCTTGTGTTAGACTGTGATTAACCTCATATTTCCCTTATGGCATCTTTTCCAATATCTTATCCCAAGAATAAGTTTTATATAGAATTTATACAGAACTCAACAGTGTCTGTTAGCTCCCAAATGTGTTCTTTCATTCCCAATTTTATTATTACTACTCCTAATAAAAATATATGATAATTATTATTTTTGAAACCGAGAAAGTCTTGTATTTGTTATAAAGTAGTATATGGTTATAAAGGTGTAAATGATCATAAAATATATGTGGGTCTTAGCAACTATTAACTAAGAATTTGAAATCCAGAATACATAGTTTCATTTTATGAATACAGCCTGCATCTATTATCAGTAATGGAAAACTCAAACCACAGTGAGGAGGGGCCACTGAAATTTAGAAAGAATTAAGAATGTGTAAATATCAAAATTACCTCTGAGTCAGAGGTATATGATGAACAAAATATTGCATATAATTAGAAAATAATTCAGGTAATGTAGGGAAAATATAAAATAAGTCAACTTCACCCTATGATCTTATGTATCTTTGCATCAAATGTGGATTTTTCCAAGATTACCAATTATGGAGCCACAACTATGTGCCCCACTGTTGGCCCTTTGCTTTATAGTCTCTAATTCTCACATCTCTAATCATCTTCATTATAGATAAATTACATATTTAATATATAGATTCTCAGGAATTTAAGGTTCTTGCCCAAGGTCTAAAATTTAATGGCAGAGCCCAAAACTAAAACTAAATCTATCGGAATCTAAAAATCCATTGAAGCTTCACTATTCTGCATGTAGTTTTAAGAATGTATTACTCATGATAAGTGATTTGCATTGCTTAGGCGTCTTATATTCAGTTGACAAAAAACAGACTTTTTGGTCTAGATACAAAAATATTTTTGAGAAAGCCATTTGGTCTCTCTTGACTTCAGGTTTTATTTTTTTTGTTTTTTGTTGTTTTTTTGGTTTGTTTGTTTTTTAAAGATTTATTTATTTTATTACATATCTCCCCTTCCCCTCCCTGCGGTGACGCGCCGAGAGTGGTCACTGCGCAGGCGCGGCTTTCCCCACTTGTGGGCGGCTTCTGCTTTCATTCACGGTCGGCTTTCAGTTCGCGGGTGGCTGGCTGCGCTCCATTTGCGGGCGACTTGCCCTGCCCGTGGTGGCCTTTGCCCTGTCCGTGGCAGCTTTTTGCCCTGCCCACGGCGGCTCTGGCCTGCCCATGGCGGCTTGCCATTCTCAAGGTGGTCTGCCCGCTAAGAGAGGTCCCCGGGAACCGAACCCGGGTCCTCCCATGTGGTATGCCGGTGCCCTATCCACTGGGCTATCGAGCCGGCCCCTATTTTGTTATTTTGTTTTTTTGTTTTTCATTTGTCCAATAAAGAGGTTAGGCTCCATTGAAATTCCTTTCAGGTTGAAATCGATGTCATCATTTAAGGGTGACTTCTTCCAATGGAATGATTGGTGTGGAAAGAGCAGTAAGGAAACATGCCTGTTGATTTCTTCCACATACTGTATTTTGTTTTGTTATAACGTTCTACTCATTTCACTTCATGCAGACTAGATATGTTAACCCATCTACTCAATGAATGAAAATATTGCACAAAAGATTAATGTTTTAATTTGAATTATTGAAGAGTAATTTCATCCTAAGAAATACTTACTGTGAACTTAGCTTACATCTTTCTACTCCACTATGTCATGTTTGTGTGTACATTTAGTTTAAAAGCCCAGAATATTTGAGAGTTAGATGTGCATTTTATTTTCTTTAAAAGAAACTGACTTTAAAAATAGGTTTAATTCAAACTTGACATCTAATTTGGATTCTCTTTGGCTGTTCTTATTGTCCAGTAAAACTTCATCATAAAGAGTAGACAGTACACATTTTTATAACAGGTTAATTATCACTAAGAAACTTTCTCGATTAAGAGAGTCATCACTGAACATTTTTGTTTCCCATAACTGTTTGGGAGAAAATATACATAAAAGAAAAACAGTTCTAGTCCAGGTATTATTATTAGTGTAATTTTAACCATTTGAAAATGTAGCAGATGAAAAGACACAATAACCATCATTTATATGTAAAGAATCAGCTGAAAATGAAGTATTTATAATGCAAAAAGCCATAAACCAATAAAATAACCAAGATTATCATTGGTTGGCTTTTGTAGTCATTTAAAAGACATGGTTACAGAATAGGAGAAACTGGAGGAGATTTCTATAGAAAGCAATTTGATTTTTTCAGATGGTAAAAACACATAATGAGCATTAAAAATATATTAAAAAACTAAAATATTTTCCATAATTATATGTCTAGCTACTAGGATGAATTATGCCCCCCCACACACTTTTTGTATTGCTTAGAGATAGAGTCATGCCTCAAAATCATTATGAAATACACGTTTGTAATGATAATTAATAGAAAATTCTTTTTTACAGTATGTTTTTGCTTTCCTTTTCCTTCATATGATTGCAAATAAATAGCATAACTTTAATTTATTCATATAATTTTCATACTCTTTAGAGTATTACTAAGTTTAAAGGCTGACTATGAAAAAGTATTGACAATTTAATATGTGCCAACAATATTAGATATAAAATATTAATATACACCCATGGTATTTTTATACCACACTGTTTTCTGTACAGTTATTTCAATGGTTGAAAACAATGTTTCTAGCCTTTAGATGCTGGTCAAAAAGATAGAATTTTCATTCATTTTAATGCACTCTGAACTGCCAATTGTTTAAATTATAAAAAGAATCTCAAGTTTCAGGCTCAATGCAATGAAGAATAGTTTTCTCCTGTAAAAAAGCCTAATGGCACAGATCTAGCATTAGTCATACATATCCAGACCTTGAACTCACTGGTGCATTCAGAAGAAGCCAAAGATTAATGTTTAATAAAGAGCAGGCCAGCTATGGCCATTTTAATTGCAGGATGATGGTTTGTGATCATTTGGTGCCTTAGGCCATAATGGTATCCTTGACTATTTCCACAAAAGAAATCAATCCTGCTTTTCGTAACTGTTCTGATGATCAGGAGTAGAAGACCAGATTCAGAGCCAAATTAGAAACTATCGTTCAATAGTATGTCATGTTTTACATTTGTAAATGTTTCTTTCAAAAATTATACACTTGGCTATAAACCCAGGAGTAATCACTGTAACTTGTATTCCGTTATCAAAGTAATGAAGAACAATAGTGAAGTCATGCAGCTAATAAAAGTAGCAAGCTTTTATTGAGTATATACTACATGACAGTAACTTTTCTAACAACTTTAATATATATTTATAATTTAATCTTCACAACACTCTTTTGAGTTAGACATAACTAATTTTAGGAATTTCCCTAGTCTCTAGAATAGAAAACAGAGCAGAGATTGGTAGTTATTTGTCTAGCTATTAAGAAGTTGAGTCAGGATTCAAATCTAGGTTGTCTGATGTCATAGGCCATCCACATGTATGCTATACGTTAGCCATATGATCAAATTACTTATCCTCACTGAGTCCACTGGTTGTACATGTAAAATGTGGGTAATAGTTATCACATTAGGTTATTTCAAGAACTAATATTTTTTAATGGTATTGTGGTGGCTTAAAACTATGTACCCTAGAAAAACACATTCTTAAACTTAACTTATTCCTTTTGGTATGATCTCTTGTAAATAGAATCTTTAGACGAGGTTACTTCAGTTAAGGTGTGGCCCAAGTAAATCAGGATAGGCTTTAGTCCTATTACTGAAGGCCTTATAGGGCAGGCCAGACAGGAAGCAGCCAGAAGCTGGAAGTCAGTGGAACCCAGAAGAGAAAGAAGCTGCCACGTGCATTGCCATGAGACAGAAAAACCAAGTACCAAGGATAACCAGCAGCCAGCCCCAGTATGCCACAGTCTTCTGGAAAGAAAGCATTACCTTGATGTTGCCCTGATTTTGGACATCTTCTAGCCTCAAAACCTTGAGCCAAAAATTCCCATTGTTTAAGCAACACACTGCATGGTATTTGTTTTTGGCAGCCAGGAAACTAAGACAGGAATAAAGGAAATTTGTATTTAATCTGGGATTTTTGGGTTGCGATGAACAGAAATATATTCAAAGAGGTTGCAGTCATCAGGGTGCAGCCAGAAAGCATAAACCAGTCTATGTATATAAATCAAAGGGAAATAGAGATTTTATAGCATAGGAAATAGAAAAGCTGAGAAGGTGAAGAGGGCAGTGAAGGAAACCAGAGGTTTCCAAAATTAGAAATCAGCTACCGCTGCAAGACTGGAAGGACATAGGATGTTGATGGTGTTACCTCAGCTTGGAGGGTAGGGAAGGTAAAGAGAACCTGAAGCCACAGAAAAGTAGCTGCTAGTGAAGACACTACCCAATGCAGACATAAAGGGGAAGAACAGCCTGTTTCTTCTTCTTTCTTCCTAGTCTTCTCCAATTCAATGCTGGAAGCTAGAGAAGATGGGAGATTGGAAAAAACAACCTTCAGAAGTCAGCCTTCTCCCACAAAATTAGAGTAGTAGAAGAATATGGAAAAGGACGGTGAGCAAGAAGTACACAGGAAAATCATAACAAAATTGTAAATCCTAATGGTTATAAAATTTTAAGTCTATTCTTCTCTTTTTCCTTTCAATTGTTTGAGGCCACTTTCAAGATTCTCTTCTATCTCTCATTTTTTTGACTGCCATGTTGTACTGTTGATTTGTGTGAATTCCATCTTA
The DNA here is from genome assembly GCA_004027955.1 of Chaetophractus vellerosus. NCBI lineage: Eukaryota > Metazoa > Chordata > Mammalia > Cingulata > Chlamyphoridae > Chaetophractus > Chaetophractus vellerosus. Next base: position 23,039 of record PVKH010002752.1, read on the forward strand.
AAATAGGAAAGTTGTGGTATATTGTAACCATATTTTGAGTTTTAGTGTGGCTTATATGGAATGTGTCTTAATTTTACTTCCAAACAATCTCCATATTTAGTATTAAAGGTTTTGGTGTTTTGTCTTTTATTTCACTTTTACTGAACTTTGCTGCAAACTAAAAAAAATTCCCTACAGTCTAGATTAGAAGCATGAAGCAAGGCAATACGATAGAGGAAATAAACTTATTCACCTCTAATACTGAGTGTTTTAGTTTAACCAAAGGGCTGCCAATGCAAAGTACTAGAAATCTGTTGGTTTTTACAGAGGAGATTTATTTGGGGTAAAAGCTTACAGTCCCAAGGCAATGGAAAGTCCAAACCAAGGCACCAGCAGAGATACTTTCTCACCAAAGTCATTTACTGCTGATGGTGGTATGTTGCCACATGGTGAAGCAAGATGGCCGCTGATCTTGGCTCAGGTTTCAGCCTTCCGCTCAGGGCTCACCGTTTCCTCTTGAGATGCTTCATGGGCCCAGACTCTTGGCACTTCATACTTAAGCGATCCTGTAGTCCTCTCTCTCCTGGCATAGGGCTTGTTTCTTTCTGGGACTCCTACATCATTCCGGCTCTTCTACTCTCTTCCCAAGCTCAGCTGTAACTGCCAGGCAAATGGCTCATCTCTCCCCTGGGCCTCATCTATTTGAGCCTTTCCTTGCTGTCACAAGCAGGATGGAAAAAGGCAGCACTTTCTCTTCCTGTGTCTGTCTGAGTAAGTCATTCTCTGTGTTTCCATTTATATCAGGCCCAGCAAGGGGGCAGAGACTCAGCGTCAGTCATGCCTCACTGTCATAGTCCAATCAAAAGCCCTAAAGTGATCTTATCAAGTAATCTATTCAAAGGCCCCCCAAACTGAATTTAATATAATCAAATGAGTATCATACCCACAGGAATAAGTTAGTTTACAAACATAATCTTTCTTTTTATGGGTTTCATATAATAATCTCAAATCTCAAACTGCTACACTGCGTGAATATTTTGCAAACAAAATTTATTTGTAAGAGATAGAAAGAATAGAATGAACTAAATCTGCAATAATAGTTTTTATAATAAATGAAAATATCTATATCCTATACCAACCACTGGTGAAAATCAAAGGCATGATCTTAAATTCTACTTAAAGTCTACAGGGAATTTAGAGATGCATTTCAACATCTCCTTAAAACAGTTTGTTAACATATAAAAACCATATAGACTCTGTATATTAAAAAATAAAGCTATTTTCTCCTTACACAGAAAGGCAAGTTGGGTTTTCTGGGAAATAGACACTCAGTCAACGATGTGAGTGCAGAAATTTGGGGGCAGGGAGGGAGGTAGGTGATATCCTGGTATCAATACCTATGGGGGACTTAAAGAGGAAGGACTGGGTGGAGAAAGGAATAGGATTGCTATGCAGTAACAACAAAGACCTCAGCTGACCCTACAAGACCCTGGAGCTGAGAGGGGCCTTCAGAGATATCCAAAACTGAGGTGAGAGAACAGGGCCTTTAGAAGCCATCATTGCTAAGTCTTTAGATGTAGGCTTTCCCCAGGAAAGAGAGTGACCTTAGGAATCCAGCTACCTTCAGCTGAAGCCAATTTCAAGGAAGAATTCTGTTGGGCTGTCAGCCACCAATGCTCAGCAGCTGGAGGAATGAACACTTTAGTATTAAATATGAGAAGGGGTGGTTATTTGGACATCCACTGCAGTGCAATGCTCAATATTCAGCAGGTATTGCATACCAAATGAAGGATGACTGGCTTAATTCATTAATTTCTATAAATAATAATGTTGGCTTCCATTCTCTCAATACTTCATACAACTAAACATGGTACACAACCTTCTACAATGGCGTCAATAATCCCTGCCTCTTGGTTTTCATGCCTTGGTATAATCCCCTCTTTTAGAGTGTAGGCTAGATTCAGTACTTACTTCTTACAAATAGAATATAGCAAAAGGGGTGTAATGTCACTTCCAAGAATAGGTTATAAGAGACAGTGGCTTCCATATGGTACTCTCTCTTTGTCTTGCTCACTGTGGCAAAGCCAGCTACCATGTTGGGGGTTGCTTTATGGAGAGGCTGACACAGTGGTGAACTAAGAGGGCGGCCTCTTGCTAAAAACAAGTAGGCAATCTAAAGTTTTCAGCCGAAAAACCTATGAGAACTGAATCCTACCAAGAACAACTGAGTGAGCTTAGAAGCAGAACCTGCCTAGTTAAACCCTGAAATAATTGTGAACCCAGCTGACACCATGATTTTAGTCTTATTTCAAAGACCCTGGCCCAACATACTGACCCACAGAAACTGTAAGATAATTAATGATGTTTTAGGCCACTAAGTTTTGGAATAATTTGTTATGCAGAATTAGATAACTAGTACACGAACTTTTTATTAGTACTTTTATGTAGATTAAATTTTCTCCTTGGCATTCTACTCTTTTTTTATTCTTTTCATTATTTTCACCATTGAGATAAAAAGCTTACCCCTTACTAATTAGATTGCATACTCCTTACAAGCAGAGTTCATTCTCCTTTAACCTTCTTTTCTCTCAAGCCTAACATGTCCCATATAGAAGCCTTGTTAAACTGAATAGCACTGTCCCCTCAATTTTCACTTATGTGTTTTGATGTTGAGAAGATAGAATTCACAAAATCCCTTTCTAGGAATAATTTTCTATGTAGAAAGGCCTAATTAAATACTGATGTTGGAAGGGTACAGTCCCAAGGACTCATTCAAATAATAAAACAAAAGATGGCAAAACATTGCCCTGTATAACAAAGAGAAGGGAAATTTGAAGTTCTTTGAGGTAAGTTTGTGAGGAAATAGTGGAGCTTTAAAGACTTGACAATATTTGGGAATTAGAAAATCACTGGCATGACCAAGAACAAATTGTTATGGAAAAAAGTTATGGTCACTCTTTCCCAGTACAATTCTGGGAACTGCCCCCCATTGCTGCAAAAGTTATGTTTGACTAACAAGAATAGAGTAGAATAGTTAGAAACTGTTCCTACCTGCAGCTAACCACAAATATCTGCTTCTGTACATTTGGAGCTTGCTTAGCTTGCTAGTTGCCCCGGACAACGTGAGTCAAACACAATTGCAAAGAGAGACCCTCCCGCATAGTCCTTTGTCTAAAAGTTGGTTTTGGTTCTTACAAAGAGTATGAAAAATAGCTAAAGCCTTGCTTCAGTGCTCTCACCTATGGAAAGGTGACGAGCCTGGCCACTTAAATAAACGGTTCTAAAATTCAACTGGGAGCCGAGTTTTATTCTGAATAGTTACTTGCATAATATTTGGAGGCCCCAGCGAGATAGGAGCCGGCTCCACCCGGGACTCCCAGGGAAAGACCTCTGAG
>PVKH010002753.1:0-12744 GCA_004027955.1 Chaetophractus vellerosus
GAAATTATATCATTGATGTGGAGGCAGTGGCCACTGGAGGTTCTGGGGGCAGGGAGAGGGAAAAACAGGTGTAATATTGGGGCATTTTTGGGACTTGGGAATTGCCCTGAATGACATTGTAATGACAGGGACAGGCCATTATATATCTTGCCACTACCTACAGCATTGGGTGGGAGAGAGTGTAAACTACAATGTAAACTTTAATCCATGCTTAGTAGCAATGCTCCAAAATGTGTTCATCAATTGCAATGAATATACAACATTAATGAAGGATGTTGTTAATGCAGGTAAATATGGGAGGTATGGGGAGCAGGGCATATGGGAATCCCTATATTTTTTATGTAACATTTATGTTACCTAAGTAACTTTAAAAAAAAATAGGTGTAATATGGTGGCATCTTCAGGACATTGGAATTGTCCTTAATGATGTTGCAGTGATGGATACAGGCCATTATATATCTTTTCATAACTTACAAATTTGTGTGGGAGACAGTTTAAACTATAAAGTAAACTATAATCCACACTTAGTGGCAATGCTCCAATATGTTCTTATCAATTGTACCAAATGTACCACACTAATGAAGTATGTTGTTAATGTGGGGAAGTGTGGGAGGGGTAGGGAGTGGGGCATACAGGAATCCTGTACATTTTTAATGTAACATTTATTTAATCTAAGTATCTTTTAAAAATAATTAAATTTTAAAAAAATTAACTATACCATTCACTGGAGTTTTAGAATATGTAGAAGTGTGCATCCATAAACACAATTGTTTTTAGGATATTTTCATAACCCCAGAAAGAAACCTTGTACCAATGAGAAGTCATCCCCATTTCACCCAATCCCTTCAGGTCTAGGGAAACACTAATCTACTTTTTGCCTTTATAGATTTGCCTATTCTGGACATTTCATATAAATGTAATCATACAATATGTAGTCTTTTGTGAATGTCATCTTACATTTACTATAATATTTTCAAGGTTCTTCCATGTGTAGCATATATCTGTACTTCATTATTTTTATTGCCAAATAATATTCCATTGTATGAATACCATATATCCATCCATACATTTATTAATGTTCATCCATTCATCAACTGACAAACATCTGAACTATTTTCAGTGTTAGCTATTATGAATAATGCAGCTATAGACATTTGTTTACATATATTTTCATACCTCTTGGGTATATACCTAGGAGTAGAATTGGTGAGACTTATGGTAACTCTGTATTTAAAATTTTAAGGAACTGTCAGACTTTTCCAAAGAAGCTGTACCATTTTACATTCCCACCAACAAAGCATAAGAGTTCCAATTTCTCCACATCCTCACCAACTTTTTATTGTCTGTCTTTTTATTATAGCCATCTTAGTGGGTGTGAAGTAGTATCTTGTGTTTTTGATTCACATTTCCCTGGTGATTAATGATGTTGAGAATTTTTTTATGTGCTTGTCATACATTTGTATATCTTCTTTGAAGAAATGTCCTATTCAAGTCCTTTGCCCATTTTTAATTGCATTATTTGTCCTTTAATTATTGAGATGTATGATTGATTTTTTAATATACTTTAGATACATGCCCCTTATCAGATACATGATTTGCAAATACTTTCCCCCATTGTGTGGGTTTTCATTTCAATTTATTCATGGCATACTGTGAAATACAACAGATTTAATTTTGATGAAATTCAGTTTATCTCTCTTTTACTTTGGTCTTATGCTTTTGAAGACATATCTAAGAGGGCTTTGCCTAACTCAAAGTCACAAAGATTTCATCTTATATTTTCCTCAAAGAGGTTTACAGTTTCAGCTCTTATATTTAGGTCTATATTCCATTTTGAGTCAACTATTTTGCATGGTATAAGAAAATGATCTAACTTCATTCTTTTGCGTGTGGATATCCAACTGTCCCAGTGCCATTTGATGAAAAGACTATTCTTTTTCCCATTGAATTGTCTTGTCACCCTTTACAAAAATCAATTGACAGCAAATGTGAGTGTCTAATTATGGACTCTCAATTCTATTTCATTGGTCTACATGTCTATCCGTATGCAAGTACCATGCAGTCTTCATTGCTGTAGTCATGTAGTAAGTTTGAAACTATGAAGTGTGGCATCCTCAAATTTGTTCTTTCTCAAGATTATTTGACTATGCTGCATCCATTGAGTTTCCAAATGAATTTTTTTAGGATCAGTTTTGTCAGTTACTGCAAAGAAGGCAGCTTGCATTGAATTTATATATCAATTTGGACAGTATTATCTGGATATCAATTTGGGGAGTATTGCCATCTTAACAATACTACATCTTCTGATCCATGAACATGGGATGTCTTTCCATTTATTTAAGTCTTTTTTTAACTTGTTTCAACAACTTTTTGTACTTTTAAGAGTATATGTTTTGCATTTCTTTTGGTAAATTTATTTCTAAGCATTTTATTATTTTTGATGCTATTGTAAGTAGAATTGTTTTCTCAATTTCATTTTTAGATGGTGTAATGGTTTGGCAGTTTTATGTAATTATGAATTCCAAAAATATAAATTGAATCATGCTTGTAAACTGATCTGTTAATCTGGACATGATGAAGTTAGGATTACGGTGTTAACTGGGCCATGTCACTAGGGCGTCGAGCCCTGCCCCTCAGTGGGTGTGGTCTCAAGTATAAAAGGCAAAGCCAAAGACAGAGGGAGCAGATTTGAGAAGCAGTTTTTGAGAAGCAGTTCTGATGTTGGAGAGAACACCCCAGGAGTAGAAAAGTGAGCCATTCACCTGATAGTCTACAGCTGACCTTGTAGAGGAACCAGAGGAACTAAACCCAGAGAGAAATGCAGCCCCAGGAAACCAAGAAGCCTGAACCCTGGCAAATGTTGGCAGCTGTCTTGCTCCAACACGTGTCAATGGACTTTGGTGAGGGAATAACTTATGCTTTGTGGCCTGGTAACTGTAAGCGTCTACCCCAAATAAATACCTTTTATAAAAACCAACCAATTATTGGTATATTTGCAAAGGCACCCCTTTGGCTGACTAATACAGGTGGTTTATTGATAGTACATGGAAATATGATTGACATTTGTATATTGATCTTTTATTCTGCAAGTTTGCTGGATTTGTCTTTTGGACATAATTTATTTTGTGTATTTATTAGGATTTTTTCTATATATATGTCATCTGCAAATAGAAAAGGTATTATGTCTTCCTATACATGTGGATGCTTTTTATATCATTTGATTGTCTAATTTCCCTGGCTAAAACCTCCAGGATAATGTTGAATAGAAGTGGTGAGAGCAGACATCATGTCTTGTTCCTGTTCTTTGGAGAAAAGCACTCAGTCTTTTGCCAGTAAGTTTAATGTTACCTGTGTCTTTTCTTCAGATGGGCTTTATCTGGTTCAGGAGTGTCCTTCTATTCCTAGTTTTGTTTGGTTTTGTTTTTGTTTTTACCATGAAAAGGTGCTGGATTTTGTGAAGTCTTTTTTCTGCAGTTATTGGGAGAATCATATAGATTTTGTCTCTTATTCCATTATCATAGAATCATTTATGATTTCTTTTTTGTTGTTGTTGTTACATATCCTCCCCTTTCTGCTTGTTCATGCTGTGTTCATTTCTTGGGTTCTTCTGTGTCCGCTTTGTCTCCCCGCATTGTGGCAATGCACCGAGTCAGCTCACCGCACAGGCGGCTTGCCCCTGCTCGCGGGCGGCTCTGCTCTGTTCGTGGGCGACTTGCCCTGCCTGTGGTGGCTTTGCCCTGCCGTGGCAGCTTTGCCCTGCCCATGGTGGCTTTTTTTTTTGCCCTGCGCATGGCAGCTCTGCACTGCCCACAGCAGCTTGCCCTCTCAAGGCGGTCTGCCCGCTCAGAGAGGCCCCAGGAACTGAACCCGGGGCCTCCCATGTGGTGAACCGGTGCCCTATCCACTGGGCTACAGCTGGCCCCCCATTTATGATTTCTTAATATAATATTAAAAAAACTTTGCATTCCTGGGATAAATCCCATTTGGTTATGGCATATAATCCTTATGCCATATAAAAAGGGATTATATGTTGTTGGTCTCAATTTTCTAGTATTTTCTTGAAAATGTTTGCATCTATATTCACAAGAGATAGTGATCTGTAGCTTTCTTTTCTTGTGATGTCTTTGTCTGGTTTTGGCATCAGAGTAATAGCCTCATAGAATGAGTTGGGAAGTGTCTCCTTCTTTTCTACTTTTTGGAATATTCTTTGAAGAATTCGTATTAATTCTTATTTAAATGTTTGGTAGAATTCACTAGTAGAGCTGTGTAGCTTTTTGGCAGTTTGATGTAATTATGAATTCCAAAAAAATGATATTGAATCATGCTTGTAAACTGATCTGTTAATCTGGGCATGATTAAGTCATGATTAGGGTGTTGACGGGTCACATCAGTAGGGCATTGAGCCCCACCCCTTGGTGGGTAGGGGAATCGAATATAAAAGGCAAGGCAAAGGACAGAGGGAGCAGTTTTTGAGAAGCAGTTCTGATGTTGGAGAGAATGCCCCAAGACAAGAGAAGTCAGCCATTTGCCTGATAGTCTACAGCTGACCTTGTGGAGGAAGTGGACCAGCTAATCCCAGAGAGAAATGCAGCCCTGGGAAGAAAGGAACCCAAGAAGCCTGAATCCTGGCAAACATCAGCAGCTGTCTTGCTCCAACACATGGTAACAGACTTTGGTGAGGGAAGAAACTTATGCTCTGTGGCCTGGTAACTGTAAGCTTCTACCCCAAATAAATACCCTTTATAAAGACTGACCATTTTCTGGTATTTTGCATTAGCACCCCTTTGGCTGACTAATACAAGCAGTCTGGACCTAGGCTTTTCTATGTGGGAAGTATGTTAATTACTAATTCATTCTACTCACTTTTTATAGTTCTGATTTTCTATTTCTTCTTGAATCAGTTTCAGAATTTTGTGAATTTCTAGGAATTTGTCATTTCATTTTGGTTATCTATTTGTTAGCATAAAATTGGTCATATATCTACATGCAATTCTTTTTACTTCTTTGAATTCAGGTGTGATGTCCCTTCTTTCATCCCCAATTTTAGTAGTTTGGTTCTTCTTTATTTTTTCTTGGTCAGTTTTGCTAAAGGTTTGTTCATTTTATTGATCTTTAAAAGAAAAATTATTTCATTGATTTTTAAAAGTTTCCATTATAAATGTCATCTACTTCCACACTAATCTCTATTATTTCCTTCCTTCTGCTTGTGTTATAGTTTGCTATTCTTTTTCCATTGTATTAATGCAGAAGATTAGATTATTGGTTTGAGGTCTTTCTTCTTTTTTTAAAGATAGCCATGTATAGTTCTAAATCTTCCTTTAGCCCTGCCTTAGCTGCATTCCATTAGTTTTGGCATCAGTGTGTTCGTTTCTATTCATCTCAAATTATTTTGTAGTTTCCTTTGTGATTTATCCTTTGACTATCAGTTATTTAGGAATGTGTTGTTCACTTTCCATATATTGTGAATTTCCCAAAACTTTTCCTGCTATTGATTCCTAATTTCCTTCCTGTTAGGTTGTGCTTCTTGTATTTTGGGGCTTTGTTGTTAAGTTCATAGATATATATAATTATATCTTTGTGATAGGTTGACACTTATTATTATAAAATGCCCCATCTTTATATTTGGTGACATTTTTATTTTAAGTCTACTTTGTCTCATAATAATATAATCACTCTAACTTTCTTACGGATGGTGTTATCCTGATATATTTTTTCCATTATTTTACTTTCATTCTATATGTGTCTTTGAATATAAAATGTGTCTCCTGTAGAGAGCATATATTGGATCTTGTTTTTTAATCCAATCTGAAAATATCTGCCTTTTGATTATTTTTCATCCATTAACATTTAATGTTCTTAATGATTACAGCTGTCATTTTACTTTTTGTTTTCTGTCTCATGTCATTTGCATTCCTCTTTGCCCAATTCCTTTTCATTAAGTGAATATTTTCTAATGTAACATTTTAATTCTATAATGATGTTTTCACTGTTATTTTAGTTATTTTCTTAATTGTTGCTCTGTGGCTTACAACATAAATCAATACTTAAAATCTACTTCAGATTTCTACTAACTTAATTCAAGTATGCTATAGAAATGTTATTTCTATATAGCTCTATTCCCTCTTCCCCTTCTTGTCCTATTATTATTACACTTATCACCCTATATATGTTTAAAACCTAATAATGCAGTGTCATAATTATTACTTTATATAATCTTATGTCTTTTTAAAAAGTTGAGAGAGGAAAAGAGGGCATGTATATATTTACAGCTTGTTTGTTTTAATCATTTTATTTACCATTTCCGGTTCTCTTAATTTGTTCTTGTGGATTTGGGTTACCATCTGGTTTTATTCCCTTACTCAAATACAGCTTTGCTCCAGGCACCTCCTTTGTGCTGTTGTAAAATATAAAACATTTCTATAAGTTATAGCTCAACAGTACAATTATATAATTATTGTATTATACAGTTGCTTTTTAAATCAGTAAACATAAGGAAGAATAAATGTGCATTTATACTTCTTCTATAACTGTTAGTTACCTTTACTGGTGTTCTTTGTTAAATAAATGTGGGTTCAAGTTATTATCTGGGGTGACTTGATTTCAATCTGTAAACTTCCTTTAGGTTTTCTTGAAATGTGGGCCCACTAGAAAGGAGTTCTCTCGGTTTTGGTTTATCTGTGAATGTCTTTATTTTTGCATTCATATTTGAAAAACAGCTTTGTTGGATATAAGATTCTTAGTTGTTTCTTTCCTCTCAGCACTTAGAATATTTTATTCTACTGCTTACTGGTCTCCATTGTTACTTATCAGAAGTCAGCTGTTAATCTTATTAGGGTCTCATACTTTTGGAGTCCTTTATCTCTTGGTACTTTCAAGAGCTTCTCTTTGCCCTTCAACATATTATGATGTGTCTGGATGTGGATTCTTTCATTTGTGTTTATCCTACTTTGATTTCATTCATCTTCCTGAATATGTACATTAATGTTTTTCAACAAATTTGGGGAGTTTCCAGCCATAGTTTCATCCAATGCTTTTTTGGCTCCTTTGTCTCTCTCCTTTCCATCTCAAAATCCCATTATGTGTATACTGATATGCTTCATGGCACCCCACATGTCTCTTAGGCACTGTTCATTTATATTAATTTTGTTTCTTTCTGTTCTCCAGATTGCATAATCTCAATCACTCTATATTCAAGTTCAATTAGTCTTTGTTCTACCAGTTCAAATCTATTGGTGAGTCCTTCTAGTCATTATTTTTTAATTTTAGTTATTGACCTTTCAACTGCAGAATTGCCATTTGGGTGTTTTTAGTAAAGTCTATGGTTCTATTGATATTCTCTATTTGATGACACATTGTCATCATACTTTCCTTTAATTATTTAATCATGGTTTTCTTTAGTACTTTGCTCATATTTACAATGCCTTCTTCAAAGTATTTGTCTGTTAAATTCAACAGCTAGTTCCTCTCACAGGCAGTTTCCATTGCCTGCTCTTTCCCTGTGTATGGGCTTCACTTTCCTGTTTCTTTGCATTTCTCTTTTTAAAAAAAATAGACATTTTAGATAATTCTACAGTACCTGCATACTGACACCAACCCCTCCTGGGATATTGTGGCTGTTGTTTGCTTGTTTATTTGTTCGGTGACTTCACTGGACTATTTTAATGAAGTCTGTTTTCCCCAGTGTGTGAAGCCTCTGATGTCATTCCTCAGAGGGCACAGTTTGGATATGAGCAAACTCACCCTGGCATAATGGTGGTTTCATCAGAGCTCTTTTTAACTATTGCTTTACCTGATCTCTCTGTTAAGCTGCCTGTTTCTGCTTGTATCATATCCAACTGTTAGGGTTTGCTATTGCTAGCTGATTGCTGGTGTATGTTTTCCTTTGTTGCTTTTTTGGAACTACCAGTCTACTTTTAATTGTTTGCCATCTAAATCTTTTTTGTTGTCTAGAGCATGATTAGGCTTGGGCTTCCCCACACTGTGTTCCAAATAAAGTCAGTTCCTTTGTGGAAAGCTTCAGAGCTCTCTGTTCTTATAGCCTGCATCTATCCCTGTGCAAAATCTCTGAGCCTTTGCTCCAGAGCAGGGAATGGGGACTGGAGTCAGCTTCTCTTGGAGGGATACTCCTTCTTTATGAGTAGGGTTCTGGGTGAGGGTAGTTGCTTCTATTCTTCTCAGATTGCCTCTCCCAGTAATTGCTTACAAGCAATCTGGGATAAGGGTGATCAGGGCTCCAGTATTCTCAGCCTTCCAATCCTGGGGTAGAGTCTCACCCTATGAGTGGGAGCTGGGTAGACTAAGGAATACCCCAACCTCATAGCCTCCCTAGCCTGGAACAGAGCCTCGGCAGATCTGGGGGAGGAGATGAGAAATTCTAGCAGCCTATTTCTCTCTGGGAGGTAGCATAGACTGCAGCTGGAAGCTGAGGCAAGAGGATGTTATATCATCTAGGTCATACTTCCCATACCGGAGTTTCCATCATGCTAAGCTGAAAGGGTGGGAGATGGGTGGGAGGGAGTTTGTCATGGCTCAAGTGCTACAGACTCTTACTTTTCTTACCAAAATTTAATCGACTTTCTTGAATAGATGGTTATTTTTTAAGTAATGTTTACCAGTTATGATTGTTTAACTGGGTCCACAAAGCTCCTCCTACCACCATTCCAGAGTGCAATTCCTGTAACACTCTTTTCCTATTTGCTCTGTATTTTTTTGTGATAAATTCCACCCATTTCCAACAACATGATGAATGTCTACCCACTCAACCACATTGTTGAATCGTGCTCATGGTAACTTCCCAGGTTCCCAGGTTTCATAAATATGTCTTGCTTTTATAAAAACCTAGAATTCTTTGGAGCATAAATGTTGACTTGGAGCAATTGGGGAAGAATCTGCTCTGACAAGTGCTTTTCTTATTTTTTCTTAATAAAAGGGAATTATATAAATGAAGTATTGAAAAATATCCTGCAGAGTGACAATCTTTAACTGCAACCCACAGCTATCTAAACCTATCTGACAGGCATAGACTTTTACATCCAAGTGAGTGGCAGTCTTTATCATGCAAAGAAAAAAAGAGATTAACCTGATGAAAACAGCCATTCTCCAAAGAATGCATTTCACAACTTTTCCCAGATTTAACAGTAATGTGTAAATTTACCAAACTGGAATTTCACAAATCCTGGATTGTGGTGATTTCTTACAGAGTTGGAGTATGTTCCTTTGGAGTGTATTTTCATAAAATATGTTTCCTTGAATGGTTGTTTCTTAAATCAGTGCCATGCATCATTTTGATGAACCACTGGGGTTAAAAATAGAGTGTCACACCCTCTACTTGCTGCAAATGTAACAGATCTTGTTATTTATATTGGTGAAGAGTAAATCCACTGAATTCTAAATCCAATCTACTGGGCTAAAAATAATTCAAAGTGCATTTCTGTTCAAACAGACAATTGAAATTGGCACAAAAACAAAGACAGCTATTTCAAATGATGCATTAACTCTAGCAATTCCGAAAGGCCAGATTTTCTTACATATGATGGTTTATACCACTCATCTACCCAAGAAAATAGCACCCTCAAAAGAGTTATACCATGAATGTGGGATTTTGTGTATCATTAACCCAATCAAGACCTGCAGAAATTTAGATATTTGGTGAAGGAGTCAGAATGTTAGCCAATAAAAATTGTTTTTTTCTCACTTACAGAGAAAACACTCTTAAAAAATTGCCTCGGCACACTTCATAAGCAGGACAACAGTTGGATTCCAGATACCCTGACAAAGATTAAAACATCAGAGATTTGAGGGTTTGGGGGAGGGAGGAAGGATGTCTCCTTAAGATGGTTCTAATCTGTGTTTCTCTATTTTGAATTATACTGTCATAAACTGCAAAGATTTGGGGGTAAGAACATTCAACTGCAAGTAAACACCCAATGCGTGTAAACTCTATTGATAGATAATCTTCATTCATCCTAAGAGAAAAGAGTTTTATTTCATCATAAATTTAATGGGAAATCTAAATTCTTCAAAGGAAGTTTGGGGGAAGAGTGAGATCTTCCTTTTCTTTTAAAAATAAAAAAAACATAAAAAATAAAATACTTATTTGAGTTCCTTATTTAAGTTCGTGGGCAATTATTTGGCATTGATCAAACTCATATGACTCTTTCAGCAGCAACTTAAAAAAAAATCCAAATTATTCTCTATCTGTGTCTTTTTGTGGAAGGGCTGGAAATTGTAACCAAAACAGCCTTTAATTAATAGCAAATGTCTCCATTGTTCTTTTGATGTATGAGGGCAGTGGCTGAATTTCTCGTCAACAATATAAAACGTAGCTTTTATTATCATACACAAAACTGTACTAAAAATCCAACCAGAATAGTTTGGTCTTCAGAGATTCCCATTACAACTAGCAGAAAAAATTTGCATTAGGGCAACATTTGACTTTTCAGAGAACTTGGGAAAAAGGGCTCATTCAGACTTTATCAAAACTTCTTTCACAGAAGTATGTGAAAGAAACTTTCTAAGCATTAACTAAAGACTTTAGGACCTGATTTAATTAGAAGGAATGAATCTAGGCCTAGGAGCACAGGTGATCGAACCATCAAGGGTCTCCTGTTGGCAAAATATTTAAAGTAGGCATCTTCTCTCTTTTAATATGAAGTCAGCTTATTATCATAGAAAGAGTATTGGGTTTGAACCCAGAAACATTTTAATTTAGATTCCAGCTTGGCTTCTTACTAACTAAATGATGTTGAGCAAGTTAGTTCACCTTTCTAAATCTTAAGTTCTTTGTTGTCAAAATGGGATAATATGTGTTTTTTAAAGTTTAAATGAGAACACATATGTTAAACTACTTAGCAAAGTACTTGTTACATACTATTTGATCATAAATATTAGTTTTCTTCCATTAACTTGGATTTTTCAATCTATCTCATTGTACTTTCATTCAAGAAAACTCTCTTCTACCTTCAATCATTCTGCCTTTATTTAGGAGATAGTAACCATCTAGCACCACCCTGATCAGTCAGCAGCCATCAACATCAAGGCAAAACCTTCCACAAGGAAAATGATTATGACTTGCTGAAGGCTCAGAGGATGGTTAGCATTTTTTAGTAATAAAGAATTAAGTTATAGACATTGGTTTTTAGACATAATAGTATTGCATACCTAAAAGATTACATAATAGTATAAACATAACTTTTATATGCACTGGGAAACCAAAAAATGTGTGTGATCCACTTTATTATGATATTTACTTTATTGCAGTGGTCTGGAACTAAACCCACAATATCCCCAAGGTATATCTGTATACACAAAGTATTTTAACACTGACCCATTATTGACATGACAATCATTTCTTTGTGTTTTAGACATTTTTCCATAGGCTACTATTCAGATTTAAATATGTTGCTTGTAACGTATAACACATAATTCTATTAATACTTGTTGTCTCTTTGCTAATAGATGATTCCATAAGGTCTACTTCCTAGTGAAAGAGACAGTCAATAAATAATAAACATATTATATAAATAAGATATATACTATGTTAGAAGTTGATAAGTTCTTTAGGATAAAAAGCAGGTAAGGCAGTTAAAAGTGGAGTGATGCAATGTTGGTCATTGAAAAGATGACGTGTAAATAAAGACTTGAAGGAGGTAAGGAAATGACCATTCAGATATCTGAAGGAAGAACATTCTAGGCAAGGGGAACAACCTGAGGCTGGAGTGGAAGGAGTGAAGGCAATAAAGTAGGAGATGAGGGAACTCGGGAGGCCAGATTGAGGAGGCTCTTCCAGATTGGAAGGTTTAGAACATAGGAGTGATATGATATAATTTACAGTTTTAAAGGATCAACCTGGCTGTTGTAATGAGAATAGACTGTAGAACAGGGTTTCTCAACCTTGGACCTATTGACATTTTGGAGTAGTTAATTCTTTGTTGTGGGGGACTGTCCTTTGCATTGTTGGATGTTTAGCAGCATCCCTGACCTTTGTCCATTAGATATCAGTGACAATCCCACCCCACTCCTGCCACTGTTGTGATGAACAAAAATATCTTCAGATATTACCAAATGTCTTCTGTGGAACAAAATCGACCTGGGTTGAGAACCACTGCTATAGGGGTAAAGTTGAAGGCTCAAATGTCATCACTGCAAAAATAACCTTCCCTGATCACCCTATCTTAAATAGCAAGCAACAGCCCAGTCATCCTCCATGTGTCACCCTGTTTTGTTTTCTTCATAGCACATATTATACTCTGAGAAATTATCCTCAGATAAGAATCATAAGAGAGTGTGTCTTTCAGGGATTTAAGAGTTTATTGGTTGTCTCCCTACACAATGGTAAATAAGCATCTGCATTGTTCAATGTTCTATTAGTGCCTTGAGAGAGGCTTTGCTGAGAATCCCAGTTGAAACCACTTACGATTTTTCATTCTTTTTCTATTGCCTGAGTAAGCCATATACATAAGTTCTTCAACAAATACAGGTGAATACGATGATTCAGGTTCTTGATATAGGTGAGATAGAGTAAGATCTGGACTGCATTTAGAGCAGGGGTTCTTAAGCAGGGTTAAGATTTAAGAGGATCCATGAGCTTGAATTGAAAATTAAAAAAAAAAACATTATTCTTGTGGGGGCATGTTGATGTGGGTGTGATATATTTATTAAACATATAAATATATCAGTATACCACACAGTATAGTGTGGACTTAGTAAGAGGTCTGTGGTTTTCACCTGACTGGCAAAGGTGTC
>PVKH010002753.1:12844-26511 GCA_004027955.1 Chaetophractus vellerosus
TTCATATTCCATTCTATATTGCTTGTAAACTTTGTGTTTGATCTTTCATAGATCAAGGCGAAACTTAGAGGTATGTGGATTCAGAACAGCAAGACTGGTGGCACTATGCTGAAAGTGAAAAATCCATGTAAAAGAAACTGTCATGACACAGCACCTCAGAACAACAGAATCACATGAGGTGAGATTTAAGGAAAAATACCACTCCATGTTTCAAAATATGACCATGGTGGACCCAAAGAGGCTTCAATTCCTGGTAACAGACTAGGAATTTAACAATCTTGGATTTTACTACTGATCTCTTTTCACAAGAATCACAAGACAGTGGGAGATGAAAGGGCCCATTCATTAATTCTTTCATCTGACAAATGTCAACTGAGTACCTCTTTATTCCAACTTTAAGCAAAGCACTGAGCAAAACTGAAGGTCTTGCGTAGCTTCGTGGCTAGTCAGGAAGCTATACATTAATCATGTAATCAAATACTCTGATAAGTACTGTAAAGGAAAAACTGGAAGTTATGAAAGTATATAATGTGGGGGCTTAACCTAATCTCAGGAAATCAGGAAGACTTCCCTGTAGAATAACATTTGAGCTGAAATATACGAGTTGAGCAGGAGCCACCAGGTGAAGGATGGGGGTTTCAGAGAGAGGGAAGATCATGTGTACAGGGTTAATAATTGGAATGATTGGAAATGTTTTGGTAATAGATGGTGGTGATGGTAGAACAACATATGAATGCAATGAATAGCAATGAAAAATATACCTGAATATGAGTAAAAGGGGAAATGTTAGATTGTATATATGGTAACAATAAAAATTTTTTGAAAAATCCATGAAACTACACTACATAAACAGTAAACTTTAAGTTAAAACATGGACTTCAATTAATAGTACAATTATAAAAATATGGTATCATTATTTGTAACAAATGTGTCACAACAATGTAAGGTGTTGGTGGTAGGGCCATGTATGGGAATCCTGTATAGGATGCAGGGTTGTTTTGTTAACTTACAACTTCTCAAATGAAAAAATATAAATTTTTAAAAAGTAGATCAGGTTAGAGAAAGATGGAAAGCAGAAAACAAGTGGAATGGCTCATTGGAATAAACACAGAGAGGTAAGGAAAATCTGAACCTGAGAAAGAGAAGCCAAATAGAGGGGAAGGGACAAGGTTGAGCAAAACCACAGAGCTGGGATCAATATGACAGGAAACTGATTGGCTACTGGAGTGAAGGAGATAGAAAAGTCCATTTTCATCACCTTGATTTGCTCTTTATGGGGTTAAAAATTTAGGGCAAGATAATAGTGCTGATGGGACAACATTGTGAATGTAAGTAAAACCACTGAATTATATAATTATGGATAAAGGAGAAATTTTCGGTTGTAAAATGTTATTGGAATAATTAAAAAAAAAAAACCATAGAGCTATACAACACAAACAGTGAACCCTAATGTAAATGATGGACTATAGGTAATAGTGCCGTTACAATTATATTCTCTCATCAATTTTAACAAAGGTACTGTTCTAATGCAAGGTGGTAATATAGAGAGAGCCATGTGTGTGAGGAGAGGTATATGGAACTATGTATTTTCTGCATGATTTTTCTGTAAACCAACAACTTCTCTAATTTACAAAAAAAATAATTTTTAAAAAATAGGGAAGGATTTTAAAAATTTGCTTCTCAGCCTTCCTCACTACCTCCTAAATCGTCCTTTCACAGAAGTAGAAGGATTATTGAGGAGAAGATGTCTGGTTGTTCTCTTGTATCAAATTAATTTTCTTCATCCCCCATATGCCAATCGTTACACAGCCTGTTCTAAATTTTGATCTGGTGCATTATTGATGAGCTCTTAAAAAGAGATTAGAACAACGATCTCCCACTCTCTTTCTAGGGGAAAAAAACATGCAAAAAAGAACTGGCAATTTTTAACTAACTTGAACCATCCAAAAGTCAGTATACCAAAATTATGACAGGCTTTTTGCCAAACCTAATTAGCTTATTGTATACGTATCTTTGAGGGCCTACTGTGTGTAAAGAACTACATTAGCTAATTGATTTATTTGACATTTGATTAGAATTATATTAGTGCCCCATGACTAGCACTCTGAGATTGTGAAGAAAAACAATTTGCTCTTCTTAGGCAGCCTTAGTGCTAAAGTGTTTCCTATTTAATAGTACCTCAAACTGGGCTCTTCTAAATTCCTTTCAGGAAACAATTTTGCTGTCTAGCACATCTATCTTTTGCAGTATATTGAAAGATTTTCATTTCTCACGGTCATTTTTATTCTCAGTAATTCCTAGTTAAAATAGGGTTTTTAATAAATAAAATTCACCATACCTCAATTTGAACCTTTGTAATGAGAATCCATGTCCTGTAATACCAATGTAATAAATTGAATATGTATTGCTGACTTTGAAGTGCATGTGCTGAATAAAACTCAGCCTTTTGCTATACCATATCTGCTAATTGACAGTTATCACCAGACAAACTACAAAGAGAAAAATTACATTTATAGAAATTATCTTGACAGAGTTTAAAAAAGGAAACAATAATTAATTTAAGAATAACTTTTCTAGATTCAGGGAAGTGTTTTCATAATTTATTTTTAACTCATTGGTGACATTTAAGTTTACAAATGACTAATTGCAGAAGCAATATATATGCTTATTGTAGAAAATTTTGAAGTAAAAGAAACAAAGAAGGAAAAAAAAAGGCATCCACTATAATATTTATTTCCTGGAAGTACTTACTGTTAATATTTTTGTTTTGTATCCTTTCAATCTTTTAAGGACAGATAGATTTTTTTAACTAAAATGTAATCTGCATACATGTGCTTTGTAACCTGCTTGTTTCCCTCAATAAAATACTGACTTGTGAATAAATACTCTTCTACATTATACTTTTTAATGACTAAATATTATTTACTAATTACGTATTTTGTATATACTATGATTTATTTGTCCAATCCTCAAATGTTGGGCCCTTAGATTGTTTCTAATATTTCATTATATATGCAATCTTATAACAAACAGATTAGTACATATATATATTTGCAATATTGTTTGGCTGTTTTCTTAATATAGTAACTCGTTTGCCCATATCTTAGGGAGCATAACCTGTTTCCAGGTGTCGGTATCTGCATCTCTTGTGTCCAAGGGCTTTTTCCAGAACTGTGGAAGCCATTAAGTCCAAAACCACCACAGTTGAAAGTCCAGGAATTAAACACACCCAGGAGCTCTCTCAATCAGTGACGCTCAAGGGTTGGTGCATAAATACTCCCACTTCCTCTCCCCTTATGTTGATAATTCTGAGACATATCTATACCGTTTCTAAGAGTTTCCATATGGGATTAAGCTCCAGCAGCCCACTTTGGCTAATGCATTATTTATTGTTTATCTTCTCCCTATGGCACTTCCCCACTTCTCTACTAGTGTTCTCTGCACCTCCCAAATAAATGACTCGCACCTAAATTTTTATCCCTGCGTTTGCATTCAGGTTAGCACACATCAAGACACTAGAACAGATTTCCAAAAGTGAAACTGATAAATTAAAAAGATAATAAATGTTATGATTTTTCAGATCTATTATTAAGTGGCCCTCTTTAAATATTTTACATTTGCACCATTTACATCCTTTTCATCACATTTTTGCTGAAAGGCAAATTTATTTTGAAAAAAACAACAGACTTCAATTTTGATAGTCTAAGTGAATTTACTTTGAATTAAATTAATTTGCTTTCTTTCCATAGGACTATCATCATCGTTTATTTTTCTTCCTTACTACTTGCCTGTTCATATTCTCTGCCCATATTTGAATTGGGAAATTCATGTTTTCATCTGATTTAGAAGAGCTCTCTTCATGTTAGAGATATTAACTCTTTTTTACTCACATTTTAAAATTAGTTGGATTGGATTACCTGCACTCACACAGCATCTCTCTCTCAGCAAGCTAAAAAGCTCATTCTTCTTGTGAGTTGGGTCTTGCACATTGTGGGAAATATACGTCTTCACTGGCAACTCTCTATTAACAAGTGGATTTGTTGAAAACAAATAATTACTAAACCATTTTGGTTCTATTGTGAGAGTGGCAGCCAACATATCTGCTAACCTCTAAATTGTCTGTATTTGAAAGAACCGAGATTCAGTGGGTTTTCTTCCTAGCAGAACCGTTGATGCATTCATAATCAGACTCATAAATTATATAATTTTCTGCATTCATACTGCCTCATCTAAAATATACAATCTTAACTCTATTCTTGCATAGAATGGGAACATGAACAGGCAATACCATGGCCCTGGGCTTTTCAGATACAGTTGCTATTCAAATATAAATGACCAATATTATTAGAACAATTTCAAATACCAATAGGCATTCATAGGGGAATAAATTAGCCTTTTATTCTCCCTAATAATTCAGCCATTCTGACTTCTTGTGATCTCATTGCTAGCCCTGATTAAGGCAATTCAGACTTTAGGGCTTTTTAAAACCATTTCCACTGATATATCATTATCATCTCAGGGAACTTCAAAATGTTTCTGAAATGCAAATGTCATTCTGTGCAACACAGTCTGAGTTGGGCTAATTCCTGCATTTATTGAATTGGCCTTTGACTTGATATCTCTCCATCAATGACTCTGATTGGCCAGGCTAGCTGTTTAGACCATTTATTATATTATTGCTAATCAACTTTCCTCTTTAAACTGTCACAATAATTTCCAAATTTTGGCTGAGTGCCTCTCTACCCAGGGCTAACATCTTTCATCATAAAACACGCAAAGCGATTAAACCTCAACAATTGGCAGCACCAGAGAAGTCAAAAGACTTTAGATTCATCAGCTCATTCAGGTGGTCACTGCACAGCCCGTCTGACCTCTTCTACACTCAGGGCCTTGTGTAGTAATATGTGGCCCTGCCAGGAACTTTGCCTGCCTATGACACCGCCTTGAGAGTAAACAAAATGCGGGCACAACTTTCAGAGCTGTCTGAATATACAGACACATCCACCCAACCAGCCACGCTTTCTAAACTCAATGTAAGCCCAAGTAGGTCAGAAGATGGAGTTTATGCCCCCCTCCAGACTAACCAGTAATGCAAATATAGCTAATGACAATTTTGTCATGATTATTATGAACTTACAACCTTCCAGAGAGTATTCAAAGCACTTTTCAAGTGTCAGCTCATTGAATTCTCACAGCTATATGAGATATATACTATTATCTCCATTTTACAGATGAGTGAACTGAGGAATGGATTCATTCAGTAATAATTTACCCATTCAAGGTCACATAGCCCTAAGTGCTAAGCTCCAGAGTTGCACCCAGGCAGTTTGAATATAAAGCCTGTGTTTGTCTATATAATGCCAAATATAGTATAGATGAAATTAAAAGACAAATGTCAAACTGGAGTAGACAATATCTACAGCATATATAATACAGAATTATCAGTCTTAGCAAACAAAGGGATAGAAAGGACAGGAGAGACAATTTATGAAAGAATTACAGAAGCTAAAAAGCATATTGAAAAGTTCAACCTAAACAAGTAAAGAAATGCAATAGATATAAAGTTTTTGCCTAGTATATTAGCAAAATCTATAATAACAGGATTAGCCAGGGTGTGAGGGAATTGCCAGGCTCATAAACCATGAGAATGCAAATTATTCTTAATTCTGTGAAGAAATGTGGCCTTAGAAATTGCCTATCCTTTGCCCCAGCAACTTTACAAATATTTTAGCCCAAAGAAATAATTGTGGTTTACACTTTGTGCTGTACAGTTCTATAGGCTTTGACAAATGTATAATGTCATGTATCTGTCATTGCAGTATAAAACTATAATGTAAACTATGGACCTTGGTAGTAGCAGTGCTTCAGTATCACTTTACCAATTGTAGCAAATGTACCACACTAATAGAAGATGTTAATCATGGGGGAAAATGTATGTTTTGGGGTTGGGGTAAGGGGGTTATATGGGAATCCCCTATACTTTTGATGTAACTTTTCTGTAATCTAAAACTTCTCTAAAAATAAAGTTTATTATTACCTAAAAAAGAAATAATTGTGGATGTTTACTGAGATTTATCTACAGAGATGGAAAAGCAAAAAACAATTTGTGTCAAAAATTAGAGATGGTTAAAATAAAATAATTCAAATAATGCAATGCTATTGATCATGAATAAATGATATGGTGGAAGAATATTAATGACATAGAACTATTTGATGTTAAGTAAGAAACTTGCAAAATATTATGTACATTATAAATTTGGATTTCATATGAATCAAAATAAGAGTGTAAGAATATATACCAACATGTTAACAGTAGTCATGGCCGGATAGAACTGTGGGTGATTTGTTATTTTCCTGTTTGTGTCTTTTACATTATTTAAACATTCCATAATAACATTTATTATTTTTATACCTAGAAAACTCTATTAAAACTAATTTTAAAACAAATCTCTTTTGCCCCAATTCTAAACTGGATCAGTTGCACATCTTTTACAACAGAGGAAATATGGTACAGTTTTTGTAGAGAGAGTGGAAGAGTTATTTATGTCCCAGTTATCTGTAGGAAGCAGTCCAGCTCGCTCTCACTTTGTGGTGGGGCAGCCCTCCATCTGGGGTAGCTAATTAGCCATGATAGCTGCAATCTGTAACTTTGCTGTTTTGCTTAAGTGAGAATCGGTACTTTTCTTTGTGATGTGACAGCTTGTTTTAGGAACTACACACTTCAAGGTTATCTTTTTTAAGCATCAAGGATTTTTAATTTAAAGTAAAGTCTCATATATGAAGCAACCAAGTTCCCAATTAAATAAATAATAGAGGAAAGAAAAGGAAAGGGAGAAGAAAGAAAGACAGAGCTAGAAGAGGAAGGGAGGGACGAAGGGGAAGAGGGAGAAAAAATACGTGCAGGTAACTCATTTCAGCTTAATCCTCAGATCATAAAACACCAGTTCCAGGATGAACTTTCAGGGATATTTAATTCAACTTCATCTCAGAGATAAGAAACCTTAGGGCAGAGCAAGAGGAAAAGCCCCTGGTGTTCTGACAAAGTGTGGACTCAGGTAATAAGGAAACAAAGAAGTGGCCACTTGGAAAGGCTTGTTAAATTGTGGGTTTATTTTGCAGTCTATGTTTTCAGTCTTTGCTGGGAAGATTCGGAGGATTTCCACCAATATAATATGATTGCCGTAATGGACAAAGCCATTATTAAATGCTGTGTTATCATCTGTGGAGTCAATGTCTAAAAATAAATAGCCCCTGATGAATTGCTCTATCTTGAAATTTGCCCTCAGATGAAATACATACAGATATCTGAGTGAAACTCAATGGCAACTTGACAAATTTCCTGGAAGTGAATGCCTTAAATGTGAAAAAGAAAAAGGAAAAAGATCAATATGGAGGATGAAATGAAACTTATACAAAATTGAGATTTTGAGGTTGAAAATGTTTTTGTCATGTACTGAGGACTAGCATCAAGAGGAAAATGCATGAAACCCTTCCACAGCATTCTGTATGTACTTTAAGACATCTAGACAGTCCATCCCTTATTTGACAGCTCCAAATTTTATAAAGGGATGCAGTGGAAAGTGCTTGGAATTTGGAGTCCAAAGGATATATGTTGAAATTCCAGCTTTTCCAGTTGAATTAAGCAGATAACATTCCTGGACCCCAACTACCCTTATGTGTGAAAATGAGGACAACAGTTCTTATTTTAGTTATAAAGATTACAGGAGATGACACATGTGAATCTCTCTTACCATGCTTTGGGTGCTGAATAAATATTTCCTTCTTCCTTCTCTTCTCCAAAATTCCACCTATTGGCTGTAGTTTCACCTAAGCCCCTCTTGCCCCCACTAAATATTCTCTTCTCCAGTTTTACTCAACCCATATTTCAAACACTTTTTACTCTTCATGCTCTGAAGCCTCCTGACCATCACAATTGTTCTCCTTAGACACACTACCATTTGTCAATGCCCATGCCAGGTGTGACAGCAAAAACTACCCTCAATATTCAAACATGGTTGTTCCAAAGGAGGAAAGATTAAGATTATTGGCTCCTTCATTTTTCATGCAATGTGTTAGATCAGTGTAGCCTCAGATCAAGTTGTGTATGTATGCATACACGTGTATGTGTGCATGTGTGCTCAATCAGTTATGCTGACTCATTGAGGATACAACCTTTAGGATTTTTCAATGAATGATAATAGCTAATATTTATTGAGCACTTTCTATGTATCAGGCATTGGTCTAAGTTTCCTACATGAAGTACAAATTTAACTCTCAAAACTGTCCAAGGTGGCAGTTTCTACTCATATGACTATTTTATGGATGGGAAGACTAACATACAGAGAGAGGTTGTTATTTTTCCAACTTTTGAACCTATGCTATCTGACATCAGGCTTCTATTCCTCCTGGGTGATTAGAATATAATTAAAATGATCCATAAAAATGTCTCACTTTCCCTTAGGAAAGAGAAAAGTTCTTGTTCTTGATATGAAAATCATGCAGTTCAATCCATAAACCCACACATCATAAAATTGAACCTCAATGGTCCACATAGCAGTGTCAAAGACAAGAGTCAAAGAACAGGGTACGTGGGGACATATTCCATAATGACTAAAGCCAGGTCTATGTAAGGAAAAAAATAGGCTTGGACGAAGGTGGCTGCATCTTTTCATCAGAGGCAACCTGAATAGGATAGGGGCTTACCAAAGCGAGCAATTCGAGTGCCAGTTTTCTAGTCAAGTGTTTTGAGTGGGCCAAATGGGGGAAGAGAAAGAGGAGGGGTAAGGATCTAAAACCCAAATTCAGCCTCAGCATCTCCATTTTCTTTGGTTTCATATATTGGGCTTTTCCATAAGATTCCTGAAGAATTGGTTATCCTGTTTTGAAGTTTGAAAACCACTTGTAGAAGAAGTATTTATTTCGAGTTCAAAGCACCAAGAACCTCCTGTGAGTACTTAGTGACCTTGGACAAGCTCAGCATTCTCTCTGACTATCAACTTCAACACTGCCTGACAGTGTTATTATGAGGAACAAATGAGACATTTAATATAAGCATCTTGAACTTGCTCTTAATTATAATATCTAGCACATTACAACCACTAATTCTGGGCCACTATGAAGGATTTCCATGGCCCTTCAGCAAGAATATTTATGATCCTTGGCTACTCATGAAGGGCATAAAGTTTACACAGAATGGGATTTTGAGTCAGACTCTCTTGGATTTAAGTTCCTCATTTATTACCAGGTAGTTTGACTATGGGAAAGGTTTTTCATGTTCCTAAGCCTCTGTCCCATCATCTATAAAATGGTGCTATCTATAGCACATTGTCATGAAGACTTACCTTAATGAAATTATGTACAATGTGCTTTGAGTAGGGCACAGGGCATTCTATAGATGGCAGCCTTGATGACCTATAGATATTCATATCTCAATTCTTATCTCACAATTTTTGTGAGGGAGGCTCAAGTGTAGAAAGAGACTTCAGGCTCACTCCTTCTACAGGAGTGAATCCTGAGCCCCTACATCTGATCTCTCTTTGCCAAGAGGCATAAATATTCTGTAATTGCTTTGGAGAGTCCTGGAAACAACATGGCCAACTGTTCCCTGTGATGACTCAGTCATTGTTCTGAAACAGAACGGGTGTGTGCAGCAGGAGGCTGTAAAGCTCCCAGGTCTGAGTCACTTCAATGCTGCAGCCTTCAAATCCCCATGTTCGCAAGTGCCTTCACAACTAAACACCCATAGATCCATCACTTGGTCAGGTGCAACTGGATACTTCTCACCCACTACATCTCACCCCATTCCTACCCAATGATGGAATCTCAAACTACTTGCTGTTCCCTAACAGGCTACATACAGCCCTGCTTACTGATATTTTAGTCATCCCATACAAAGGCCAGTTCAAATGCTGTCTTTTTAGCAAAGCCTTTCCAGATGACCTTAGTTACAAAAAATGACTCTCACCACTGAGACCCTATCCCCACCATCACCTATAAGCCATGGCAAGCCCATCTATTTTGCACTTAAGACAATTCCCAGCAATTTGTGCACCACTGACATTTTAACATGTCAATTTTGTCTTGGCTAAAGGGATACTTTGACTTGGACTCAACAAAATTGTTTTAGATCCTAAATCTGTTGAGAACACAAATGTCATCTTATTCATTCTATATTTCCCCAAAATACAATGTACATAGTGAGTGCTCAATATGCATTGAAGTGAAATGAAAGCATAAAAAATGTCCAACTCTGTAATCTAGGCCTAACAATGATGTGCTGACATATACGAATGCAAAATTGAGAATGTTAATGATTTCTTTTTAATCACCTTCCACGTATTTTAGATGCAGTAATTTAAGTGAAAGCTTAAACTTTAGCGACACTGATAATATTATTAAAATTTTATTGGCCAAAAAAAGAAAAGTGAAGTATTTAATACTTCTTTATTTTCACCATTAAAGACTAGCTGATATTTACAGCTGTGTGTTTCTAAACCAATAATTTGTAAAACATTTGGAAAGCTAGGAGCCCTGGCTTCTGTATGTGAATAGCCTATTTCTACTTGGAGAGTTTGCTCTCACCACAAATTTTGAGTAACTAAAATGAGTTCATCAACCTCCTCCAAAAACAGTACCCACTCTCAATGTCCCTGCCCTTGTCAATAAGAACATCCTATCTGTCATGTGGCTTTAAGCTTTTGAGTCAGGTATTATGAAAAAGAGAAAATACCACCCAGATATAATGTGATATATTTTTACCTATAAGTGTTTAGCAATTCCTGTTGAAATTTTATTCAAAGTGCTCCTTTTCTTTTCTATCCCTCTCTGTCCCCTGGACACAGACATCCCCCCTCATCCATCCCCTCATATCTGGATTACAGTAGAGGTCTTTTATCAGCCTCCTTGACTATCAACTCACTTGATCTGATCTATTTTAAGTGTCACTTCAAAACACTTTCTTCCTTAAATAGCACTTTCATAGTGTTATTTCCATACTTAAAAACCTTTTATGGCCTGTGATTTCTTACAATTTCCCAGCTAACCCCTATTCCCTGATTCTGTGTAGGCACCTGATTTTCCACTTGCTTCTCCAGTTAAATGAGTCTGTGATGCATTTCACCAATACACAATGAAAGTGATTCATTTAGCATCTGCCAATTGAGTGACCAGCCTGTGCCAAGTACTGTGCAAATGCAGCATGGATGAGATGAAGCCACTGACTTTGAGAATCTCATGATAAACAAAGATATTGTGATAAGATAGAGCACACTTAAAGTTCAAAGTAGAATTATGATGTTAGAATGGGCATAAAGTGCAATGAGTATATAAAATAGAAGGCTGGTATCTTAGTTTGCCAGGGTTGCGGTGACAAATAATACATACTATTTATCTTAAACAACAGGGATTGGCTCACAGTCTAGAAGCTAGAGTTCCAACATCAAGGGGTCCACAAGCTATATTTTCTCCAAGAGTCTGTAGTGTTCTGGTGCCAGATTACTGGAAATCCTTTAGCTTGTAGATGCATCTCTGCCTCTGTTGCACGGCAATCTCTCTCTTTCTCTGGCATCTAATTCCATGTGCAATAATCCTTTGCTTATATGGACTTCAGCCATATTGGACTAGGGCCCACCATCATTCAGTTTGGCCACACCTTCACTCATTAATAACATCTTCAAAGGTCCTACAAATGGATTCACACTCCCAGGACTGGAGCTTAGGAAATGAACATATTTTTCTGGGGGGCATGATTCAATCCTCAACAATTGGCAAAGTGGGTTGTACAGGTTGGAAGGACCTTATCCCAAGTGGTGGTGTTCTCCTTAACCTGTAAGAAATGCAGAGCGGTCCACATTCCACCTTTCCTGAGTCCTTTCCTCACACTTTGCTTTGCCTAAACCACCCATCCTTCATTGGTTAACTCAAACCCCAACACTGGATGGTAAGTCAGGGGATGTCTTAATTTATGTTCCTCAAAAACAGATCCTGAAGCAAGGATTATAGTGAAAGTAGCTTATTAGGGCTATAATCTTGAATGTTTCAAATGCTGTCTAGGAAACTTCCATCCCCAGTTCCCACAGTTGGTGATTATGCATAAGACAGCTAGGAGAGGCACTTCCCTAGACATAAACTCACAAAGACAACAGTGGCAACAACAAGATAAGCATATGGCAAGCAAAATAAAGACAATATTTAAGAGTGCCATTCTTTTATCTTATAGGCACATTCATTAATTATGTAGAAAATGAATTAAGGTTTACAAAGACTTTTAACATGTTCAATATCCCTCTGCAATAGAAGAGAAATGATCATATTCATCAAGTATATAAGTATAGTACTTAATACTAATTAATACTAATCAATGCATAAGTTCCTCTCTGAGATGCAGTTAAGAGATCTAAAACCCAGGTTTGCAATACTGTACAGGGTGACTCTCCATGGGAGCAGGCCATAATGCCAATTGTGTCTGTTTAGGTTCTACTCACATAACTATGGAATTTTTGCTCCACTTGGTAAGTCCTACACACAGCCAGCATGCTGCAGCTCCATTTGGCCCTTAGAGGGAAGCTCCAATGTTTCACTGGCCTGGTGCATAGAGCCTTTTGGTACTAAGAAACAGAGCCAGTCTGGAGGCAATGTAAATCTGGCCATTTCAAGCCATCACCAGCTGCCACAGGAGACCAAAACTGCAATGTACTTTCCATCCACTTCAGGAGCCATGTTCAGAGATATGGTAGATCTATCTGTTATTTTAGGGGTTGCAGTGACCAGCCTAGCCAATAACTCAAATGGAGAGGCACTATGCAGGGTACTGGAGGCCTGGTTTGAATGCACAAAAAAGTTGGACAATACTGAAATCTTTCTTAATTTTTATACTCCCTATAAATACTACTAACACTGCTTACAACATATTAAATGAACTTAACTACTTTCAGTACTTTACTTTTTACTACTACACCTTTACCATGGTTATGTTAATTAACAAGTATTTTACTTTAGCAGTATAGGAAAGATTAATTTCTCCCTTATTTTATGAAAACCTAATATTCCCAATGGGATCAAGATTATCTTTCCCCTACCACCACTTTAATATTCAGATTGAGGTGGCCTCTGACAGGTTTCCCTATTATGAAGTTACTTTTTATTATCAATATCAGTTCATGTTTCTATTTATTAATGGCTTCCTGGAATTAGTCATTTAAATATTTCCGTTTAGGAAATGCTTTTGCAAATTTCCTATAACTAGCCATAACCACATAGACTATAGTTACTTCATCTCAAGACAAATTTCACCTTTACAAAACACATTCCCTTACATAATGCTACCTTCTACAATACCTTCTACAACTTTCTATATTCATTCAAGCCTTGTCTTACATATTTCCACCCTGATTTTATGAAAACTAGCCATCCTATATTAAGGCAAAACACATTCCCTTAAACAAACATATCACATTTTAGCCAGCATTGACTATTGTAGTGGTTTGAGTTTGAATTAATTATGAATTCCAAAAATATAAGTTAGATTATGTTTGTAAGCTCATCTGTTCATCTGGGCATGATTAAGTTATGAGTAGGGCGTTAATTGCCACGTCAGTGAGACGTTGAGCCCCACCCCTCGGTGGGGGTGGACTCAAGTAGAAGCAGAGATTAGAGAGAAGCAGAGAGGA
>PVKH010002754.1:0-26399 GCA_004027955.1 Chaetophractus vellerosus
TTTTTATGTTCACCTTTTCTTTCATAAATTTCAACAAATACTGAATGCCTATTGAGTTCAAGACAATATCTAAAACAGACCACACAAATCTGTGTAGATGTATTAAAGTCACATATAAAAGATACACTTTTTATACGGTGCAAATCTGTGCATTTTTTCATAAAAAGAAATTAAGTGCATACAGCAAATGCAAAGATTATAAAGCACACAAAGAATCAGCTATGATGAGGGTACAAATTAAGACATGTCATAGAAGGATAGAACTGATTTTCTCTAATAAACTTGTAGTTGGCCCCTTACCCTGTGAGCTATAGAATATTAGCCATTACATTTATTTGAATATTCCATTTTAAGACACCATTGATAATATAAAATTCCACTTTAATTTAAATCACTATTACTGTATGTAAGCATCTTTCTACTTTGCTGTTTTCTTAGAAAGAAATGATGAAATGATGAAATTTAGTAATACTCTTTTCCTGATAACAATATTTCAGAAAACCACTTTGCTATAGATAAAGATGAAGCATAATTTTTTTGCTATTCCTCCCCTTGAATCTGGGCTGGCTTAGTGAAATGTTTCCTCTTCTTCTGTGAAGAAGATTGGAATTTTTGTTTGTTTTTTGTTTACTTTTGTTTGTTTTTGGTTGTTTCTGGAGTGTTTGGTGGAACTTGCTGGAAAAGCCATAACTGGACTTGGTTTACTTTTGTTTTTGGCTTGTGGGAAGAATTTTCACTTGTGATGCAAATACTTTAATGGTTGTGGATGTTTTTTTCTTCCTTTGATGTTTTTTCTTTCCTTTTAATTTGGTTTCTAGGAATTGACCAACTTATGTGCGTTTTTAAGCTTATCAGAATGAAATTGTCCATAATATCTTTACATTATCTTTTAAAGTCTCTGCATCAGCTATGTCTCCTGTGTATTTCTATCATTAACTCTTAATGAATTCCCTTTATTCTTAATGTCATTTCCCTCTCCCTTCTCTCTCCTCCTTCTTTCTCCTCTTCCTACTTCTTCATCAACTTTGGTATAGTTTTCTCAAAGAAATAGCAAATCATATTTGGTTTGCTGATCCTTTCTTTGTATCTTTGTTTCTTGTTTCATTTTCACCAGCTTCTCCTCTGTTAGTAAGGACAAAGGGCACACTGGACATTGGGGCTTCAGCTGGCAGTGTGTCTGCATCTGCTCAGTGATTGCAGCCGTGTTCTGTAGAGGGCTAAAGATGAGAGCATTTCATGAAAGGACAATTTCAGAGGTGAAATCGTATGTATTGTCTATTTTACAATTATATATTTAATACATATCTCTATTTTTAATTTGAAATGGGAAAAGGGTACCTGAAATATCTGCAATGATGCATGGTTGTCATTAGGGAGAAGGAAAATTGAGGAAATCGACAACAGGCACAGGCAAAGGATAAAATTTCTTTAGTATTCGTAAAAGAAAAAACTCACTGCATACAGGTAGCAGCAGAGAGCATAAGACTCATCAGAGTTGTCCTGTTGGAAAGGTAAATTTTCCTAGCTGTTGAGTGCCCAGGCATATCTGTTTTAAAGCCTATGGTTCAACCTACTTGGTGTGCAAATGCCAAAAGCTTTTGGATCTCTTTAATGACTTGTGTTCATTACCTGCAAAACAGATGCATGTAATCTAACTGGTTGGGGCATAAAGGAAAATTCTTAAGTAAAATGTATCAGAATATCAGACAATGCCTATATATTGTGCTTTTATTATTTGCCTCCATTTTTTTTTTTAAATCAGTTTGGATACTAGCATGAGATGGTTCCAGCATATTCCTAAGCAAATATAATGGGCCAGGTTGAAACAGACCCATTCCCTGGGTCAAGCATTCTCTGGTAGGTACTTCCATGCCCTTGACTTTTCTGAAGTGCTAGTGTCATGGGTAATATAACACTTCTAGTCAGACACAGAGAGTCTGTAGATAGAAACAAATTAATAAAAACACATTGAAAGAATTGCTATGACAGGTAAAAACTGTTCTTGAGTTTGGCATCAATATCCAAAGTCTAAGAAATTGTTCCCTAACATCAAAAGCATAAGTTTAATCTTAAATATTAGTAATAAGTGATGACAGAAAATCTTGGAAAGTTCTTAAACCTCAAAAAACAAACAAACAAACAAACAAAAAACCCACCACCACCACTGGCAGGCAGCTTTTGTTTTTCGTTTTCCTCAGTGCATTCATTTTGAAAATAAGCTTAATGAAATTAATTACTCTCTAAACACAACTTCCTTAAATACTAAACTGCTTTTGCTTTTGTTCATTTGGTTTGGGGAAGCAGAGAGAGAACGTGTGAGAGGCAGGGAGTATAATAATATATTTTAGATGACTAGGTTTTATTCATTAATTTGGTAATACCAATGATGTATTCATTCCTTCTTACAATCCTTTGCCTCCAGTGTACCAGTTTTTCTTCCCTACTGGATAATATAAGAAAATCCTGTGAAGAAAGTTGATTCAGTAA
Organism: Chaetophractus vellerosus; assembly: GCA_004027955.1. NCBI lineage: Eukaryota > Metazoa > Chordata > Mammalia > Cingulata > Chlamyphoridae > Chaetophractus > Chaetophractus vellerosus. Next base: position 2,488 of record PVKH010002754.1, read on the forward strand.
AAGCTGATAATCAAATGTGGCAAGGAAAAAAGAAACAGGGGAATTTGATAAAGGAAAGAGAAATGGGAAGTGGTGTTGTGGAGGAAGGTGGGAGTGACATTTATGTTTTACTTCCCAAGTTCGGGTGGGAACATATTCTGTTCATGTTTAACAATAATTTTCACTATTGCAGCAAGCCCCAAGGCACATAGCACTGTTTTTTAATAAATGCCAGAAGATATTTTGAAAAGATTAAGTTTTCTGTTATGTGGCATAGTTGGGCAATGACTTCACTGCTCTGCTTAATGGACTTTGTGTAGCTTAAATGACCCCACTCCTGTCTCACCTACAGAGATCTTGGCACCTCAAAGATACGTGCTTTTCTGGTTCCTGAAACTTGTCATGCTTTCTCATAATACAGGGCATGGAATCTGCTTTCCATCAAATCTTCACCTGATTTTTTACTGTTTATTTTCAGGTCTGTGCTCAACTTTCATTCTCTGAAGGAAGCTTTTCCTGATTACAACAGGATGTTTATCACCTGTGTTACACTATGCGCTTACTTTCAAAACTTATGAAAATCATTATAATCAATGTCCATCTTCCTTACTATATTGTAAGCCCCAAGAAAGCAGGATTATCTGCTCACATTTATTGATTGTTACTGTGAACCAGGAACTGTGACATACATGTGTTCTTTCACTTAATTCATACAACTTCATGCATTGGGCATCTTTGTTGTTGTCCCTGTTTTATAAAGAAGGGACATTTGACATAAATTAAAATGAACAATGTTACAGATTAAACTGCAGGACAGCCCAGATTTGAATCTTGCTCTTATATCCTAAAACCACCATATTATAATAAATGCTCAATAAATATGTGTTGACTAAACAAACAAAAAATTAAATATGTCATCAAAAACTGAATACTCTGCTACAATTTGCAAATATTAGCCCTTACAAAAGTTTAGATGATACTATTTCATACTATAATTGTATTTAATATTTTGTAATCAAGATTATACTTTAGAATCTTACTGGAATGTGAAGATATTAGTGTAGGCATCATTAAATTTTGTATCAGTAAAAGTGCCAGGAATACATCAGGTTGAAGCACATGAGACTACATTTCTAAAGTTAAAATATTTGAGCATAGCAATTTTACATAGTTCAACCTATGAATTTTTCTTTTTGTTTATTAGAAATCCAGACAAGAGTTGTTTTTTCAATACAATTTACATATGAGGCTTTGCTTAGCTCTCTACAAAAGTGAAATAAGATGACATGATTTATGTCAATAGGAAATTTATAACCAAATTAACATTCAAGAGAAAATCCAGAGAAGTTTCACAAACACAATATCTGAAAGGTAACCATTTCCCTTTGCTACTTTGAACTTGAGATAATTATGTTATTTTGTCATAGAATACAGCTGCACATTCAAAACATTGGTGTTTCAATCTTCTCCAGCATCTTTGAAGCAATTTAACAGAAGTGGTTTAGACCTTGCTCTCACTTACTTACTGTAATGGTTTGAAGCTGTATATGTGTTCTTAAATTTAATCCATCCCTATGGTGTGGACCCATTGTAAGTAGAACTTTTTGACGCGGCTACTTCAGTTAAGGCATGACCCACTTCATTCAGGATGGGTCTTAATCCTTTTACTGGAGTCCTTTATAAACAGAATGAACACACACACACACACACACACACACAGAAAGCCAGGGAAACAAGAACCTGAAATCAACGAACACCTGAAGAGAAGGGAGGGATCAGCAGATGCTGCCACGTACATTGCCATGTGACAGAGGAGCCCAGAATCTCCAGCAGTTGGTCTTTGGGAAGAAAGCTTCGCCTTGATGCTGCCTCGATCTGGACATTTTCTCGACCTCAAACTGTAAGCTAATATTTTCCTATTATTTAAGCCAACCCATTTCATGGTGTCTGCTTTCAACAGCCCAGGAAACTAAAACATTTACCTTTATATATTTCTTAATGCTGGAAAATATTAATAACATGAATCAAAAAGCTAACACACACACACATACACAAAACCCAAAGTAAGCAGTCACTTTGTATTTCTAAGCAATCAGGCACAACCTAGTCAAAGACTCATTATTTGTAAATGTCAATGGTACACCTTTGAGGAGAAAAACGAAGCAAAGCAAAGCAAAACAAAACAAAGCATAAAAACCCAAGAAGCTTATCTATGTTATGCAGTCCACTTAAACTCAAAAATTACGGTTTCTAGCATGGCTTACATCAGACACTTTGTTGAAATAGTTTTGATTCAGAATCAAGCAAAACAAAAATGGAGCATATTTTCATGATCATTTATTCTTTGAAATCACTGCTGGCTTTAAAGTGTTCAAAGCTTCACCCTTCTTGAGGACCTGAGTTCAAAGATTATTACTTGGGCAAGACTTCTTATGCTGCATTTTTGGAATCTGAAACCTACTTGGTCAACTGATAGTTCCTTATTATTTTCTCCATCTTATGGAATCCTAAGAAGCCTAACTCTTTCATGGAGATACTTGTAGAAAGATTAAGGCAGTGGATATTTCTTTCCTTGATTATAAATGATTGAAATGACTAGAGCTTGTCATAGTGTTGGAAGGAATGTCTCAACCTGATGCTCTTTAGCAAATCTCAGGGGTTTGCTCTTAATATTCTGTGAATAGTTCACAGCTCATGATAAATGGCATTGAGACACCCTTTCTTACTTTAAATTGCCTGGAAAGAGGATGGATGTTGGAGTGAGAGAGACCAGTATGACCTCATGGATAATAATAGTTATTTGAAGCATTATTGTTATGGCTAAATAAAAGTGCTTCTTTAAATCTTAAATGCAGTGTCTTGAGGCACACATTCGGCATTCAATGAACATTCATTTTCTTCCTCTCCTTTCTTCAGTGTATTCTGCTCACAATTATGGTCCATTGACAGCTCTCATTGCCTGCTTTATGGGGACTGACCGTTTCTTTTCTTAGGATCTTGCACTGTACTCACTCTCAAAGGCGCAATAAAATTTCCTTCCTTGGTCTCTCCTTTGCTTTCTCTTCCTTGAGGAAACTTATGGTAATCTATTTTCAAGTTCATTCTCATTTCTTGGTTTCAAGTGGCACATTCTTACATTCTTAACCTCTAGTACCATCTCTTAGCCTTTAGGGTTTCCTCAAAAACTAGCTGCCCAATCCTTGATACTTTTTTCTCCATTTTGCCAAGAAACTCTGTTAATTTTATTAATTAATAAAATAATAAATATTATTCTATGAAACTATAGTTCTAGAAAATGTGGAAATCGACTAAGAAAATAAGCTTATGAAACTCTATTGAATTAAATTTTACATCAGGTCCTTCCTGAAGCAAATCCAATTATTGGCCCCACAGTAACCTTAACCTTAGGATGGTACTATACGATTCTTCTGGGTAATCCTTTGAGGATTCTGCTTAGAGGTGACCAGTCCAACGTCCCTCTGATAGTCACTTTTAGACCACTAAGAATTCTGGCAGTACCCTGAGGTTTTCTTTGTCTATTCATTAAATGAACATTTATAGAGCATCTACTATTGTGAATTTCTGTGACAAGCACTGGTGTTATAACAATAAGCAGATTTCGTCTTTAGATGTAATAAATACCTTGAGCATAGAATGCTTTTTCCTCAGATAATAATAAACTACCAGTTAAACACTGTTTCCCATGTGATAAGCACTTTTCTCTTTGCTAAACATAATAACTCATTTAATGTATAATACAATAAGCTATGAGATAGGTATGTACTATAATTATTTCCATTTTATAAGTAAGGAAACTGAGATGCAAAGAGGGTAAGCAACTTGCCTTAAATCATATGGTTAGTACTTGGCAGAGTCAGGATCTGAGACTTGACTGTCTTGGCTCCAGTATTGGTTCAGACAATGTTAATATCCTGCCACTTAGTCCCTTAGACAGTGTCTGAGTTCATCAGCAGGTAGGTAGTGACTTTTCCATCTGCATAGAGCCTCTCACCACAGCTATGCTTTTCTGTCCCAGAGCTTCACAGCTCCGAGGTGTCAGGGCTTTAATGCCTCCAGGGGAAACACATAGTGGGTGATGGGTATGGTGGATAAATTCCTCAGTCACCATCTCTTAGCCGGGACTCTTCTGAGACTTGCTCTACTTCTTTTCACATCCTATTAGCTAGTATTTAGTCAAATAACCATCTGTATTAGATGTATTAGGCAACTACTGTATGTCAGCCAAAGAGGTGCTGGTACAAAGTACCAGAAATCTGTTGGCCTTTATAAAGGGTATTTATTTGGGGTAAAAGCTTACAGTTACAAGGCCCTAAAGATTCCAACTCAAGGTTCCTTTCTCACCAAAGTCAGTTGCCATGTGTTGAAGCAAAATGGTTGCTGATCTCTGTGAGGGTTCAGCCGTCCTCTCTCTCAGCTCCAAGCTGGCTTAAGGCTTGTTTCTTTCTGGGCTTTCTTAGCACTGCAAACTGTCAGACAAATGGCTCACCTCTCTTCCTGGGCCTCAGGATAAAAGTTCTCTCCTCTTCCGTGTCTGTGGAGCTCTCTCCCTTCCTATGTGTATCTTCTTTTGTGTCTTCTTGAGTGAATGCCCATTTATATCAGCCCACCAAGGAGGCAGGGACTTAACCAGATGTGGTTGAATTAAAGCCCTCATCTTCACATAATTTAATCAAAGACATCTCAGCTGAATCTAATACAATCAAAGGGTATCACACGCAGAGGAGCAGACCAGTTTACAAACATAACCATTCTTTTTGGAATTCATAAATAATGTCAAACTACTACAGTTACCTTTTGTGACTGTGATAAAGCTGGGTTCTATTATGTTAATACACTTAGTTGATCCACCTCCCCTTATATAACCAATCTCCCATCACTGTTGCTGTTCTCTCTCTGTATAAATGCACTCCTCACCCTGTTAGATGTCTCATGCTAGACATCCCCTGTGTGGGACCTCTTCCACAATCTCAGGCTATGATACCCATTGCTGCACTGCCACCAGGGAGGCATGCCCTCTTCATCCTGCCTGGACTCACGCGCTCTTCACCAGACACCCCTTTGTAAGATTCTCCCCATGCACCAGGGGAGATGCCTGCCTTGGCCAGCTTCATCTCATGACTTTATGATTGAATTGTTTTGGAAAGGAAAGGAAGAGAAGAGGAAGAGAAAGAAAAAAAAGAAAGAAGAGTGGTTTTTGATATGAAGTAATTACATTTTGTGTCTCCCATGAATTTAATGTGAGGACTAGTACAACCCACTATTGATATTCTAGGAAGGAGAGTAGTCTCAGGACCCAGGAGGCTTCACAAACACAGATTATAGATTAATAACACATCGATCCATTGTAATATTATTTTAAGTTATTTAAATTAAATTGCACCTTTCTTCTAAGGATTTCAAAGCTCCTGTAGCTGTCATTTCAAAGATCCCTTCTCCTCGCCTGTGGAGGAAAGATAAATGGTTTACACAGTCCTCTTTTTGATTGTATTTTCTAAATCCCAAATCAAGGCCCATGGTTGAGAAAATTTAGGAGAAGTGATGTCTGTTATTAAATTTTAAGGTGTGTATGTGTGTGTTCTTTTACTCTGAAACTTTAGTAAGATTCAAACTTTGGAGATGTTTTGATGATGAAGAGAGACGAGCTGTGTCAGTGCTAAGGTAAGGGACATAGAGAAAGGATAGAGCACACACTAGTGAGTGGGGATCGAGAGCTGCACAGCAGCGGGTGTTTAAGTACAGATGAACCCATTTGTAAAGTCAGTCGAAGAAAATATCTGTTTTCAGAAATGATTTAGGGAATGATAACATGGAGTTTTGTTCAAGTTTAATATCATTGCTTATTATGGTATTTATGCATAAGTTCTTAAAAAGTTCTAAGTTCCAGGGCTGAGCAAACTAACGCAGGAAAACTTTTTGAAAAATTCAAATTCTCTAAAATTTCATTTTTGCCATCCTCATATTCATAGTTTTATGAACACAATGAAAGCACCATTAAATTATTTTAACAATTTCCAAAAGTCCTGGGGAATAATACTAATTCTTTTGGCCTCTAGAATCTGACTTCCAGTTTGCAAACAAAGTCATAAATTCTTTTTTTTTTTTTTCAAAGATTTATTTATTTTATTACATATCTCCCCTTCCCCCCCGCTGCGGTGACACGCCGAGACTGGTCACTGCGCAGGCGCGGCTTTCCCCGCTTGTGGGCGGCTTCTGCTTCCATTCACGGCCAGCTTTCAGTTCACGGGTGGCTGGCGGTGCTCCATTCGTGGGCGACCTGCCCTGCCCGTGGCGGCTTTTGCCCTGTCCGTGGCAGCTTTTTGCCCTGCCCACGGCGGCTCTGGCCCGCCCATGGCGGCTTGCCATTCTCAAGGCGGTCTGCCCGCTAGGAGAGGTCCCCGGGACCCGAACCCGGGGCCTCCCATGTGGTATGCCGGCGCCCTATCCACTGGGCTATCGAGCCGGCCCCAAAGTCATAAATTCTTAAAGACAAAATCTAAAGAACTCCCAATGAAGACCACTATCCATATAAATCAAGACATCTAGTGAAAATAGAAATATTACATGTGGAATGTCATGTTTCAGTGGGTACTTCAATACTCAAAAAATTTCACATCCCATTTCAACTAAGGTTCTCAAATAAAAAGGTCTCCTAAATTTCACAGAACATAAATTTTTTTCTTTAAAAATAATTTTGACTCTGGGGGGCCGGCTGTAGTCCAGTGGATAGGGTGCCAGTTCACCACATGGGAGGCCCTGGGTTCGGTTCCCGGGGACCTCTCCAAAGTGGGCAGACTGCCTTGAGAAGGGCAAGCCACCGTGGGCAGGGCAAAAAAAAGCCACCACGGGCAGGGCAAGTCACCTGTGAATGGAGCAGATCCGCCCATGAATGGAAGCAGAGTTGCCTGTGAATGGAAGCAGACCCGCCCACGAACGGACCAGAGTCGCCTGCGCGGTGACCTGGCTCAGCCCGTCGCCACAACGGGGGGAGATAGAGCAGACACAGAAGAATGCAGAGAAATGAACACAGCAAGAGCAAACAGAAAGGGGGGGATATGTAACCAAAATAAAAAAATAATAATAATAAAAAAAATAAATAAAAATGTCTATCTTTAAAAAAAAATAATTTTGACTCTAGAAAATAACCCATTTATTGTTAACAACCAAAGGTGTATATACTCATGATTAAGAAGCATCATAGATTATTTTATATTCATTTGTTTATTTTACAAATAACTTATAGATCATTTATGTTAATTCTACTTAGCTTCATTTTCAAACACACTTTTATTATGCATAATTATAAAATCTATATTTAAACTCACTCCTGTGAATTTAACCTTTTTTGTGGTCAGCTCATAGTTTTGTCACAAAGTAACATTAAAAATGGCAGAAAGAAGAGAATCTACAAAACCAAAAAGCATCAGAAATATGTTATGAGACTTCAAATCTGATGAAAGCTCTATCATCAAATTCTTTAGGTTTGGCTATTGAAATCCATTCATTCAAATAAAGTTTTTTGTATTTCTTTTTATTTTTGTTTTTCCTCTTTTATTATTTTCAAATAAAGTTTTGAATATGCATTATGAAGAAAGAACTAGGATGATATGGCGTGAGAGCAAAACTTCAGTAGGAGCCTACTCTGTACTAGCTGTTCTGTCCTTTTATATATATTATCTTGTTGTTTAACTTCCCTGAACTCCAATTTTCTTAACTTTAAAAGGAGAAAATAATCTACTGCTGAAGGTTTTATAAGTATTATTATTTTTTTTTATGTTAAAGACAGCACAGTGCCCAGCATATCATGGTAGGTGCACAAAACATTATTTCTTCTCTTCCTCATTCATTTACTCCTCAAAGCAACATTAAAAATTAGCAAATAGGGCATCCTTTTGGCAGATGAAGAAACTGAGGCTAAGAGCATCTGAGTAACCTGCTCATGGTCATGCAGGTAGGAGAACGTGAAACTGGGATTGAAACCCCAGTCTCCTAACATCCAATTAAATTCTTCTTCCTTTATAAAGCACTGCCTGTATGTTTATTGTAAATGACAAAATCACTCTTTAATTATTATAAAATGGACATGGATTCTAGATTAATTGCAAAGGGTATAAAAATGTACAAAATTTAGGGCATTTGCAAATTCAAAAAAGGGAAACAATAAATTTTGCTATCTAAAACCATATGCTGGTGTTGCCTCATGCATTTGCATTACATGAATTCAACTGCTCTCATTGAGTGAGAAATAAAGAGATAGAGAGAGAAAGAGGAATCATTTAAATACATCTGCCAGCCAAAGCACATCATGGTATAGATCCTTGGAGTAAGCATGAGATCAAAGTCCTGGATTTGCTTTTCCCTTCATCATCTCCATTCTCTCATTCCTTTCAAAGTGTGAGCTTTTCATTATGTAGCAGGTGATTTTAGTCAAAGATACATGTTTTTCATACAATGGGATCTCTATATGTAAAGCAATATTTGGTCTGGTCCTAATAAAAGAAATTGTGCATCATTGTGCATTATAGTAAAAGTATATATATATATACATATACATCCATCCCTTTAAATATATAGACACAAACCTTTATAGTATAGTATATGTAATACTATACTTTAAAAAATAAAAATTCTATTATAGAAAATTTTAGACACATACCTATAAGGGAGGATAATGCAATACGCAGTCTTCAACTTTAGCAGTTATCAACTCATAAACAGCCCTGTTTCATCTATACCCGCGTTCCTCATTTCCCTCTTCATTGGATTACTATGAAGCAAATCCCAGAAAATATATCATTTTATTCATAAATATTTCAGCCTGTATCTTTAAAACTATAAAAATTATATATTTATGTATATATGTACTTAATGGATGATTTAGTTTTTTTTAAGGATAATTGCTTACTTCCATGTAATATAATATTTATTATCACATTTAATATCATAAAAAACCAGTGAAACAGATCAATCTCTCAGTGGTGTGAAGAATATTTTCTGGTGAGTGTGTGGTGGGGGGCAAGCAAGCATGAAATATAAAAAACAGAGAAGGGCTATTGAATTAATCCACTTAAGAAATAATAAGGGACTCAACCAAAAGTATAGCCGGGAGCAGGAGGTTTAGAATATGGAATCCAGAAATATTTAGGTAATGGAATTTATAGGCCTTGCTTGGTTTGAAGTAACTGTGCATCATGACATCCAGGTGTAGTTTTACAGTATAGAGTTGGATAGAAAGGTTTCAGTTAAAGAGATAAATCTAATTTGGGGAACCCGATTAGGGAATGGTGTGAGGACAGCAGGTTATTGAAATCAAACCATGGGGCTGGATGTTGTCACATAGAACAAAATGAACAGTGAAGGGAGTAGAAAGTTGAGGACAGAAGTCTGGCAATAACAAATCATAAGGGATAGATAGAAGAGGAGAAGGTCACAAACGAGACTGAGAACCTGAAGCTGGAAGGATGAGGGAACTATTATGAGATAGGAGGAATTTAAAGAAAAAAAGGAGAAAATTATGACATCTGAAGTCTTAAGTAATTAAAGCTAAGGAAGCATATGATCAATGTGTATAAAACCTCAAGTGCTGTGCATATTTAGTAACAGATCAAGAATCATAAACGGCAGTGTATATTCCTAGAAAAGTGGATGAGATTATTTTTTGCATATATATACACACACATAATGCCGAGCTAACACTAAATTTTGTTTCTCAAATATGATATAGCCTAAAAATCTCAAATAGATTTATACAGAACTCAAGTAAATTCCTGTCTTCATTGGTTCAGTTATTAATTTATCTATTTGAAAATATTGATTGTGCACAAGGCAGTGGGCTAGAGTATTTGGTAATCTCCCTTCTGTGAATGCCTGAAAGAAATTCTAGTGACACCTAATTCTTCTTCTCCTATATGAGAGGTATCTATCCACGTATGTTCTAGAATGGATTGGGGTTTTCTAAGGGCAGGTACCATGATTCATTCTTATAGTCTACTGAAATTAGAATGATGTCTTGCACATAATAAAAGTACAGATAATGTTTAGTGATTGGATGATGCATGAATGTAGGAATAGAGGGCTTTGTAATTCATCATATCCATCTACAAGATTTCCCTTGGCACAGAGAGAGCATTTCTCACTGAATGGCCAGACTCAGAATGGATGATGACAATGTTTATGGGAGCTATGGCTAATGGGTACCACAACTTTGAAAAGTCTTTTATCTAAAATTGTGTGTTTCTTGAACAGATGTGATCTTAATACTTCTGTGACTTCTGAACTATTTTTAGTTCCCCTTTAAAATTTCTCACCATTCTTGTCTTACTTTCTGCATGTTTTATCCATGGCCCCGTGGAGTTCAGGAGGCATTGGACCTGTTCAATCATGCTGGCCATCACTATTCAAAGTTAATATACTTCTTGATGATGATATGCTCTGTTCAGACACATTTAAATTCTCTCAACTTTCATCCCACCAACTCACTAAAAATTGTTGCCATTACTTTTTCTCCAACTAATATATCACACCATTTTGGACTACTTAAATTATTCCTAATAATATTCTTGTAAAAAATATTGTCACCCCTTGCTTTTCCATCTAAAGATACTATAAGCTGCACATTTTAGATATAAATTGGTCTGCACTAATTTTTATTTTTACTTTCCTTGACTTCCTATCCTTGACTCTTTACTCATTGTAGTTGCTTTTCTGAAATTACCACAAATAATCTATATTGTTTCATTATTTGAATATCAAGAACTGAACACTTAATTTCATGTTATTTTCTAACCAGGATAAGAAAATGCATTGTTATATCTAAAAAGTAACATTAATTATAGAGATTTCCAAGTAAAATTTCCAAATAGATTCTCTTAATCAGTTACTAGAAACATTTATTTTCAGAAGAAGCTCTCTGCCTTTCATGAAGTCCTCTGTATTATATTCACTGTGGATGAAATTTGTGCATAAGTCTCAAAAATTCAGGCACTCATCCTTTGAATTATGTAAGAAGTAACGAATTAGCAAATTACTTTTTTACATTTTCATTCAACCAACATCACCAATGTGTATAATGACATGCTTTGCACTTTGTACAAGGCACAGTGCTGGGTATTCGGGAGGAAGCGTGACATGAAGGTGGCCTGGTCATGGTTCCTGCCTTCTAGCTGCCCACTGTCTAATGTGAGAAAGAGCAAGTGAGAAGAGTTCTAATGCACATCAGAGAGAGAGAGAGAGAAATTGTTAAAATGAAGATAAAATGCATGATAGAAATATGCAGGAGAACAAGACAGATTGTGATCAGTATTGCCTGCAGACTCCAGAGTGGCTTCTTGGAAGAGATGGGTTTCGAATTGAGCCTGGATGAATGAAAAAGGCTTCCCAAAACATCTATCCAAGGAGGACATTCTAGGCAGTGGGGACAACTTGAGCAAAGACATGGAAACAGAAAAGTAGACATTGTTTAAAGAGATCTCCTGTTTAGAGCATGTGTTTTGCAGGAAAATAGTGCAAAATAAAATGGGTAATTAGATGGAAAATTCTGAATGCCTGGTTCTGATGTTTTGATTCTGTAAGAAATGGGTGCTATGGAGTGGCAAAGAAATGTTAAAAACTTAATTTTTCTATATTCCATGGCATTTCTAAATGAAATAGTGGCAACTCAATTAAATATGTCTGTAATGTGCTTTATTTATTTATTTTATTTATTTATTTATTTATTTATTTATTTATTTTTTAAAATTATGTAATGTGCTTTTCACTTTTTAATTTTCTTGGGTATAATCCTTCATATTGACTGACTCAGCCTCAAGGAATATTGGCATTTCTCCAGCAGAGAATACTACAACAACAACAACAACAACAACAACAACAATAAAAACAATGTGAGGAGGAGGCAGAGAGAGGGAGGGAGAGGGAAAGAACATCAATATTGTTTCGAATTACAAAAGAATATTTTTGTGTTTGTAGTCAGGCTTTAGCTTGAAAATTTTAGTGTGGTTGCAATAGAACATAGCTACATTTCTATAGTTTTCACGGAGGGATCTGGAGCCAGTGTCCTAACTCTACCTCAGTGCTCCTGCACCAGGGTGGAATGGATGCTGTTTTGAGGCTTAGTACCCATGGCAGGAAGCAAGATGTAATAAGAAAAGAAAAGGAAGTAGTGAGCAGAACCTCTGGGCTCTCTCAGACTGTGAGAGGAGGAGACAAATCTGATCATAAAGTCCGCTGTGGAGAGGCACTTTCCTGAGAATCCTGTGGCCTTGAAGTTTCCTTCCTCACTCCTCCTGGTGAGAAAGCACATTCATTCCCTGGCACACCCTCTCTGCAGGAAGCATGGAGGTGGAGAGGGCATTTGAAAGTCTTGCCCTAGAGAGGCAGAATCAATCAGAAGAGAGTTCACTCAAGAAGAGATGCTTTTGTCCTGGGTGATGTTGCAATGGAGGATATAGGCCATTTTATATTATCATGTATCATGCAGAACTGTGTGGGGCAGAGGGTGGTCTACAGTCTGAACTGTGGTCCATGCTTAGTGGCAAAGCCTCAAAATGTGTATATCTATTGCGGGTGATATATTGATGAAGGATGTATATGTGAGAGGTTGTGGGAGGTATGGGAGGTGGGGCATATGGGTACCCCTAAAATTTCTGTGTAACATTTATGTAATCGATATATCCTAAAAAAATGATAATAATTAAAAATTTTTAAAAAAGAAGAGATGCAAGACTGTAGTCCAGAAATGTATAAGTGTGTTTTGTTTTTACCTTCTACTACTCAAAGAGATAGGGATTTCAAAGGCAAATCAGATCAGTTATAGAAATAAAGCCACAGTTGCTTTGCATATCTGAATGTTGTGTGTATTTTTTTCCATTTGCCGTTCAAAGTTTTTCATCCATTTGCAAATAACTTTTCAGTTATTTTAATTATGCCACAATTTTCAAATAATATGACAAAAAAGAGATCATGTTGGCTAATCAAGTCTTGTGGTGACATGGTTCTCTCGCTTGCATGCTGAGTTGTGAGCCTCAGGGCCCAAGGAGGAAGGTGGCCAGGGTGTTTTGTGTCATCCACAAGAACATTCTGAAGGCAGCAGAGAAGCTGGTTGATGGAAGTGACAAGCCTGCTGCTGCTGTGATGGAACTTCACTCTATCAGGTGGACAAGTTCTCCATGGAAATGTGCTCTCCAGCAAGCTGGAGGTTGGTTGGCTGCAAACCTGAAAGAACTAACCAATGATTTAGTATGTCTACCCATAATCTAGAAAAAAGCATGTTCATTTCAACTTTGAAAATGTTTTAACAGATCCTAGGAAACATTGCTACTGAGTAAAGGAGATTGGAAGTACCAGGGTTTGGCAGAAAGAAGAATGGTGACTCCACAAGTCTGTAGTCTCAGATTATCTGGACATAGTGATCATCCTCCAAGTTGGGCATCATTGCCTTTGGGGCACATAGGACAATATTAAATTTATTTGTTATTTTTTGAATTTGTTTTTCATTCACTCAGTGTGAAAGAAACATATATACCCTTTCCTCTCTCCTTTATTGCCTTTAAGCCTTTCAGCTCTAAACTAATTGCATCTGTTTAGGATTTGATTTAGCTGTGTTGCGTAAATCTGGTAAAATATTAATAGAAAGACCATGGTAAAATATTAATAGAAAGACCAGTTGGCTTTAAGCTCTACGTAAAATATGAAGAAAAACACACTTTGCCTCCCGTGTAAAACTGCATTATTAAACAAAAACATGAATGCAATGCAAAACAAAGTATTGCTAGTGATTGAAAGCAAATCAGTGGTTGCCAAGAAGGGGAAACTTTCATGGGCGTAATGACAGCAAATGAGCAGGAGAGAACCCTTGGAGGTGGTGGTGGTGGAAATATCCTGTATCTTTCTTGTCATGGAGATTACATGGGTGCATCCATTTGTCCAAATTCATTTGAATTGGACATTAAAATGGGTCCAGTTCATTACATGCTAATTATACTTCAAGTTGATTTAAAAAATAAAACGACATGGTAACTTTGCTCAAGAGTTGGAGGTATGCTTTTCAGACTGGTTGTCTAAGTTTGAATTCCAATGGGTCCCTTACAAACTGAGTGACTTTGGACAAGTGACAACCCCTGTGAAACTCAGTTTCTTTATCAAGTGGGGTTAACATTAGTATCTATCCCCTAGTGTCTATATTAGAAAAATGAAGTAATGCATGCAAAGCAGATAGGGAGAGCTCCGTGAAGTCATATGCATTTCTATACCTGTAGAGCCAAGTTAGAGCTAATAAGAAAGCTTTTACTAATAGACCTTCCTAATATAATCCCCATTAGCGTGAAAAGTTCTTTGATAGACATTTATCCAAAATTGATATATCATTTATTATTCTACTTCTTTTTAACATAAAAGTATCTTTCCCTTCGATTTCATTATTTCCAGAGAAAACATCATGCTCAGTTCTTCAGAAACTTTGAAGGGAAAAATTTTTTTAAATTTACTCTTAGTGAGGTTTGCTACAGAGTATTAATAATGGTCATAGAGTTTTCTTTCATTGCCAGGGCTCCAAAGTAAACGACATCAATTATGAAAAATGAACCTTGTTAAATGCTATTAGGAACAACTTCCTTTAAAAGTAAAAGATCTGTCTATTCTTTGGTGTGTGGAACTTGTGGAATGTTTTTCAGCTGAGTTCTTTTAAATCAGCCTAATTTATGACTCAAAGTATCACTGTTGCTAAGGATGAAGTTAATTCATTTACACAGACTAGCTTCTGAATCTGAGATTTACATTATATCCAAAGATGGTATAAAATAAGCTCCCTCCCGCAGAATAAAATTCTGAGTTATTGCTCTTGCTTTCTTTATGACTGTTCTAGTTAACAAATGAGATGGCCTTTTAAAATGATGACTAAAGTGCTCAGTCTTAGCTAGAAAAGAAATGAGTTTACCACAAACTATTAAAATAGGCCTTCACCAGAAGCTGAGGTAAACCAGAAAAAAAGAAACGCACATATTTCTTTACTCGTTTCTTTGCAACTTACATTTCATTTCTACCTGCTTTTGCAAAGAATTAGAGATGAGGCATTGAGCCTTGCACATTTTAAATTTGTTAAAAGGTTTGGAAGGGTAAAGAAGGATGGAATTCGGATAGGTTTACTTAACTATATTAATGAATGCTAAATATCTGTAGCAATTCTTTGTCATGGGGAAATGACGAGCAGAGCTGTTGAGGCATTCACAAAGGTGAAACGTGTCCTATAATTTCGAACACATTCAATGATCATTTTGTACTCCTGCATCAAGGTTTCCCACTGCTCATTCGTTTTAGTGAAATTTACAATATAGTAGATAAGCATGCATGTTCTGAAGTCAGGCAAACCTGAGATTGAACGCTGGTTCTCCAATCTAGTGGGAAAATAAAATGAACTCCATTCCTGCCACTCTGATATGAAAATAACAGTAAGCGCCTCGTGAGTACTGAGAGGATCAAATCTAATTGCACAGGCCATAGGCCTGTTTCTATACCTGGCACAGTGAAGGCTTGATCAATGTTATCTCTATCATCCCTGGCCCCATTAATTTGGATGGTTCCATCAGAAAATAAGAGAGCAGATGCCACAAGGTGAAAAGGTCACACCACTTCCTGTGGTATGGATAGTCATTTTGTGTTTATAAATATTACTGAGAGCAAAATTTAAAATCTTGCCCTTCTGTTTCTATTATGCAAGGTGGATTGTGAAGGAAACCAGAAAATAATGTTTGCATTCAATTTCTCCTTACCCTTCTTTTACCCAGCTCCACAATCTTTCTTTGGCCATATATACTTAACTATATTTACCTCTATAATAATACTCTTATTTTTCCTAAATGTCCTTTTCTTCTGAAGATGTGACCACATTTCTCTAGGTTTCCCTAGTAGATGCCAACATGGTCCAGACTTCCATCTCTGCATTCAGGTGTTAATCTAAGAGCTTCCTGTCTCCCCATATATTATATTATTATATTACATAGAAGTAAGCAATTATCCTAAAAAGCCCCCAAATCATCCATTAAGTACATTTATATATAAATATATAATTTTTATATTTTAAAAAATATAGCCTGAAATATTTATGATAAAATGATATTTTTCTGGGATTTACTTCATAGTAATTCAATGAAGAGGAAAATCAGGAACATGGGTGTAGATGAAACACGTATATAATAGCTACTATTATTTTACTTTTCAGTTTGAATCTGCAATGGCCTAAGTCAATAAAGGTACCAGATTGTTCAGAATTGTTTGTTTATTGATTCATTAGACTACAAATTTAATAAGACATTATTGCTCCATGTGTGAAAGAGATATTTAATGTTTCTAATAAACATACATTACTTTCCACTTATAGTCATGATATATATATATATTTTTAATTCAGAAGTAGCCTAGAAAGTGAATATGCTGAATAGCATGTCATGGATTTACAGTCAAAAGCAATAAAATATAAAACCAGGAAAAAGAGAATAAACTAGAGCTTGGCATATAATTCAGCCATGCTAGTTTTTTCTTTAATCTCTCTGGTTTCCTTATTCCCACACTTTTTCTGCTTTAATCCCTTCAGTGACCAACTCAGAGGTAAATCTTCTTAAACACCACTCTTGTAACTTCCTTTCTTGCTTAGTGACCTACAGGGTCTCCCCATGGCCTCCTGCATCCAGATCATAATTCTCTTGCTGAAAATCAAGATCCTTTGCAATCTGGTCCCAATTTATCTGCCTAGTGCCATCACCTATTATTCTAGCAGGTGTAACCAATAAAATGTATCTATGGTAAACTTTCACCAGTTTATGACCTATGATCTGAATCTTTTTTTTTAAGTTCTCGGCAATTAAAAATAAATGTTTACCTATAACAAGAGTTAAACAAAGTTTTTTTTTACATTAAAATTAAAGAAATAGATTGGATAATAGTTGTGGCAAGGAATATGCTCATAAGAGCGGGAATAAAAGCTGTTCATCTCCCTTTGGTTTCACCAACTCATAGAAAACCTTAGCTGTAAACAAGCACAAGGATCATGCAATCTCTGACATAATTGAAACTGGGTAAACCACAATCAGTGTGTTCCAAGAGCAGCTTGCCAGGTATTTGTACATGTCTATACAGCTACTGAGCAAATGAATTGGCATGAAGAGCTATGTCCTTGATGTGTCCATCATGAAGAGGTCGATAAGTCTTCTCATTTACTGGTAATTTCTCCAATTCATCCAGCATCTCTAGACCATCTGTTACCTTTCAAATACTGTGCACTTCGTGTCCAAACGTGGCTGCTTGCCACAGGTGACGAAGAACTGGGATCCAGTGGTGTTTGGGCCATTATTAGCCATGGATACACCGCCCCTAACCTTGTGGTTTATATTAAGCACTAGTGTGCTGGCATGAAATGGTCAGGCAGACACAAAGTCAAACTCCCCACGATGTCTTCACACATACACTAGACTCTCACCAGTTTCTTTACCTTAAGGCATTCACTGCATTCATCCTCAAACTTCTTGCCCCAGATACTGTTACCTCCTCTTCCAGTACCTGTTGGAGCCCCCATTTGAACCATGATACCCTGGATATTTCTATGAAATATATAGCCATTGTAGTAATTATTAGCACAAAGAGCCAAGAAATGTTCACATGCTTTAGGTGTCTTCTCACAGACGACTTCTATCTTAATAGCACCCACACCTGTATGCAGTGTTACAGAACGGAGCACTTTGACAGTGGAAGGGAGTGCGATTGATAAGTACTTGGACAAGAAGTGTAAATCGGGACTATACGGGCCACCTGCAGAAGGGCCTTGGGTTCAGCTTTTTAAAAAAAATCAAAATGTTTTCTTAAATTAAAAAAAAAAAAAGAAATGAAAAGCTTTCTATTTGTTGATCTCTTTCCTTAAAATTATTGTTGCTGAGCTCCTACCCGTGGAGCCGGTTCTGGGATAGGAAGGTCCCAAGGCTGCTAGAACAGGAATGGATAGTTCTTTAAGTGGCAGCATGAGTGAAATGGAGAATTTTAGTTAGGTAGACAATGTTGTAGGTCATTCATTCATTCATTCATTCACTTCTTCACCCACCAAATATTTATGGAGCATCTACTCCGTTTCAAAACATTCGCTGGGTGCTGAAGTATAGAGTGAACCACACAAACAAGCCTTTGCCTTCACGAAGCTCCCAGTCTAGAAGGCAAAACAGGCAGGCAAACTGCAGTCATGGTGATGGCTACTGGGATAGGAGAAGTATTGAGTGCTATAGAAACAGATGAGATGGACAGCAACCCAGACTTGAGCAGACACTAGTGGGAGGCATGTCTCAGCTGAAGTGTGAAGAAGAAAAGGAATTAGCCAAGTAAGGAGGTAGAGATGAGCGACTATGGAAGGATTCCATGCAGAGGCACAGCATGAGTCTAGATAAGGAGAAAGACGTTGGCGTACTCAGGGACGTGGAAGATGGTCAACACTGGGTAAATCATGTTATGCTGATTAGATGGCAAATGGAAGAACATGAAGCAAGACTGGCATCCAGGAGGGTCTAAAGCAAAACAGAAGGAGGTGGGTGGAATGGATTGGAGAGGTTCAGAACGAAGACCATGAATTGCAGTTGTGTCCTGGGACATGTTTCCAAAACTTTGTTGTGCACACCAATCACCTGGGGATCTTGTTAAAATAATTGGTATTGGATTCAGTGTTTCCAACAAGCTCCCATACGATGCTGAAGCTGCTGGGCCATGGACCACACTTTTGGGCATCAAGATCTAAAGCACAGAAGTGTCCCTTTTACATGGTGGCTGATATTGGTGTGGGACATAATGGCAAGCCATTGGCTTGGGTCGTCATTGACACAGACTCTGGTTTCTATTCGCTGCTGAAACAATGACCTTCATGCTCTTCACTTCCATCATTTTCACTTGTTTCCTTCCTGGCTGGGACGGGTACATCAGCTGGATAAGGCCACGTTTGGGTCAAAGCCTCAAATTGGCTCCTGACCAAGGCCTGACAGGTGGTTCACTGAAAAGGCAATGGGAACGGGGACCTCCTCCCTTAGGAGGAGTCTCAAGCTGTCCTCCCACAGGAGTTCCGTAAGCTGCAGAACACCAGAGTTCCACGAGACTCGAATAGTAATGGCAGTCTTTTCACAAGTGAGAGAGAAAAAAAAATGAATGCTAATGGGAAATTTTTCTTAATTTAAAGTTTTTTTTTTTTTTTTTTTTTCGGTCCATTCCTTTCTCTTAATCCTTTGGAGCCGGCAGCTATTTGAATGTTAACGAGTGCCAGTGGACAAGAAAACGAGGGAAAAACAGCTTCAGCAGCAAAGCCTGGCAACAGTGGATGCTGTTGTTTTTATGGCATTGTGAGCTCACGGATGAGGTTTTAAATTATATCCATACAATGTGTGCACATTTTCCTGATACAACCTCTTCCTGGTTTATATGCTAGTACATATCAGGGTTTCAGTGTCTTCTTCAACTGGCAGCAGAAATCAGTACATCTGAGGACCAGTGTTGCCTAATATTATCTGGCACCTACAACCTGCCCAGGTGCTTCCCTGGTTTCCCTCCTGCCCAGATAGGCCCAGCTGCTCTGCTCGTGGCCCTTTAGACCACAGTTCCCAGCTCCCAAGTCCCAAGTCAGAGTGGTTTCAGGAAGGCTGCCAGGGCTCAATTGGGCTTGGCATTTCCCCTCCTTCCAGCAACTCCCAGCTCCTATTTAGTTTTAAATTAAACAAAAATTGCAGCACATGGATTTGAATTAAAACAAGAGGCCTGATCCTGATAATATGCACCACATCAATAAGGAAAACTAATTTGTGTGAAGCACATCTCCTCCTTTAATTTAAACCGCTGAGCGCTGTCTCTTGGGTTTCAAGGGAACTGAGAGCTGGGGAGGGGCTGCTCAGCCGAGGCCTCAGCACTTTCAGGGAAGCTCCGTGTTCCTCTTAAGCCCTTTGTGCTGGGTGTCACATGATCCACCAGAGCAGCTATAGCCTCCCGGCCTTGAATTTAAAGAAAGTCTTAAAAATGTCTCCGGGTATACTGCCCCATTGACTCTTAACTGCATCTGAGCTACTAAGAGCAGAATCTGCGTTATTAAACGCTTCCCAAGATGACAGACAGACCACCACACCTGACCTTGGGATTACTTCCTCATTTCCAAGGCATCCTGTGTACCGGTTACTGATGTCTTTAAAAAACAAATCGGTTGGGGTCTATGCCGGGTGAGAAATTCAATCTGGAGTTGACGTTCCCTTCATTCAGGTTAACTGCCTCCAGAGGCAAAGGGTGGAGGTCGAGGTCCAAAGCCATGGCAGCAGCAGTGTCATCCATGAGCAATGAGAGTTTTACCCAGAAACATTGCTAAACCGGAGCCATCTCCACAGCCCCAAGCCCCTGTTTCAACACTCACTGAAGGCCCCCTTCACTACTCAAAGATGAACAAGCAGCTGGATCCATTCTTAAAACTTTCACCTCCACATGCGTACAGATTTGGAGGCAGGTCTGATCCAGGTTTTGTGGGGCCTGAAGCTTATTCATTTTGGGAACAATAACACAAAACCACTGTACAAACTTTATATGGACACCAGAACACAGTGTTAGGGGCTCTCCTAGGATCTTGGAAGGGGCCCATGTAAATGAAGGAGCCTGAAGCTTAAGCTTCATTCACTTCACGGTGAATCCACTACTGCTTGGAAGGAATCACCAACTCCTCTCCTGTCCTGTGCCAAACGGGTATGTGCAAAGCGGGGGTAAAGATAATGGAGAAGGATGTATCAAATGGAAGGTGTAATGGACTAAGACAGAAATTTCAGGTTCTTATCTGACGGGCCTTTGAGCCTTCTTATGTGCATGGCCTTAAGTACGTGGTGCTCAGGCCGAATCTAAGCTCTCTCTTAGGCCCCAGACCTCTTAAGAGCGGGATCCACATCTTTGTCTTTGTTCAGCCAATACCTGCCCACTAGAGTATGTCAATAAATGTCTGCTGAATGAATAGAGAGATGATTGTCAATGTATAAATAGACTCACAGCCACACTTTATAGAGCCATTGTCACTTACCTTCTCTGAGGGACTTTTCACAGAATGTTTCGAGCTATGTAAAGAAAGGCTCCATCTAAGTCCATTAGTGAATCACAGACAAGAAGTTTCCACCAGTGAGCTAATAAATTTTATCAGATGACCAGAACCACTCGAGGCATAACTAAGAACACTAGACTATATTAAGAAGCAGATGTTCTTTAAGAGGGCTGGCTTTTTCTTCAGGTTTTCACACGTGTGGTTCTCACACACCCAGAAAAGGCGAGGCAGTGTGTTATTTGATCTGCTCTGTCAGCCACCTTCACCGGCTTATGCTACCTTAAGATGACCTTTCAAATTTCTTTACTTCCTAACAAAAACATTTAAAACTTTAGGTCCTGAGTGGATACAGAATATCAGAATTCATGCAGAATATCAAAGCTGAGTCTGGAGCATTCCCTTTTGAAGGAAAATACTACGGGCATGTGCACTGATGAGGGTAGGGACAGTGGAACCTGAGCCTGTGGCTGGGGTGTTGAGGGTTTGTCCATGTGTTTGATTTGTTGTGAATTTAATGAGGTTTGGGATTGCGAAAGAGATGTGTTAGCCATGCTGGGGTTGGCCTGGGTTAGGAAGGACATAGTTTTAATTTAACTTTTATTATCATGACTGTGAGGGTCAATTTGAGGCAGAGTCTGGTAGATGAGAAGGCCCTAAACCCTAAGTCAAGAGGCCTGGGTGCAAGTCTCAATTTCTCTCTAATTGGTTGTGAGATTGTGAGCAAGATACCCAAACTCAATATCTCATTTTTTTTTTAATCTGCAAAAGGAGTCTAATAATGCCTACTTGTCCTGGCTATGAGTCTCAAGCAGTGCCAATAAAAGATCTTAGAAAGGTATAAGGTGACTTTTGAGTTGTAGCATTTATGATTCCATTACATAAATGTAGAATGTTGCATTCTGCTCATTTTAAAGCTAAGAAGGCAGCTTTTTAGTGGAAAGTAGAATGTTCTTTCCTTGAGCCCAGAACATCATCAATATTATTGACTTTTAATAAAAATGACATAAAAATATAAAGTAACTCAATATCTTTGTTGTTCAGGTTTATTTCAATGTGAAAAGTATATGAAACAAAAACCCAGTGAAATATACAAAAAGAAGCCCACTTTGGCCCAAGATAACTGCAATCCTCAAGGTCAAGCACTACCAGTGAATGACTTAATGACTGGCAGATGACACAGATGCTCAATGTGGAAGACAATGGGCATCATTCTGTGGACATCACAGTCATGTGCATGTAGATGCCCTGAATATTTGGCATGCTGGTCTCTTTAATGATGTGGACTAGATGTTGGTTATTCCCATGATGTAAATAAATAATGTCAACCCCATTAATGTGATAAGGTTGTTATTTTACTTCTAGACGGTGGAGATGCTTTAGAACAGGGCCAGATAGTAAATATGGTAGACTTTGCAGATCATACAGTCACTGTTGCAATTACTTACCTCTGCTATTATAGCATGAAAGCAGTCATAGACAATATATAAACCAATGGGTGTAGCTGTGCTCCAACATTATTTACAAAAACAGTCCAAAGCCAGATTTGACTTGAGGGCCATAGATTGCTGGCCATTGATTGTGTTAGACAATCATTAAGACATCACCCCATGGAGTTCTTAATGCAGCTCTAATCCTACAAGTAAGCAAGAACAGGAGGCCCCAAACCCTGGAGAAACCATCACATAAGGTGACCATTTGGGCAGAGACTTCACATCCTAACATGGCTATAAAAACATTACACCTGAGGATTGTGGGAAGATGGCATCGGATTAGGCAGGCAAGGCTCATCTCTCTCACAAAAACAATGGAGAAATAGAGAAAAGCTGCCTGAGGGACCTGCTTTGGGGGTCAGCAGACCAGGACAGTGCCTCACAACTCCCAGGAGGGTGAGGGACAGAGAGACAAAGAGCCCAAAAAAACAAACTGAGTTACTAAATCTCCTGACCTCTGGGAAAGGCTCCCCCCATCCCCAAAATATTAAGTGGGGCGGGGGGGGGGTAAAACTCCTGGCTCACTGCAGCTGACTGACTGAGAGGGGAAGAGACATCTTCCTCCTTGTCAACTGTTACAAGGGAAAAGGGAGGGGGAGTCAGGGGGCTTTCTTCAGTGAATTCTGCCAATGGAGCCTTCTTTGAATATAGGCTTTGGCTAGACCAAAACAAAGGAAAACAGAGAGAGATACACTTCCATGGAAAGGTGTACTGATGAGCACCATTTGCTGGCCAGTCTGGAAATTGCATGGACAAAATCTGCAATTGGGTCTCTCTGTTCTCTAACTTCTGGGAAAAATCTGCACCCCATTAGTGAGTTCCTGGAATGGTTTTGATAACTTAACCTGGGCAATTTTAAAGATTTAGGATAAGTTGAACCAAATATCAAAGAAGAGCTTTGAAAAAATAATAACAATAGGCAAGAGAGAGAAATTGGCCATCAGAGTAAATTCACCAACATAGTCAGATGCCTAGGTATCAGCAAAAAATTACAAGTCATACTAGGAAACAGGAAGAGATGGCCCAGCCAAAGGAACAAACCAAATATCTTGAAGAAATACAGGATTTAAGACATTAATCAATGATAATCACACAACTCTCTTAAATCAATTTAAAGAAGTGAAAGAAAATATGACTAAAGAGATAAAGGATATTAAGAAGACACTGGGTGAACATAAAGAGCAATTTGAAAGCCTGCAAAGAAAAGTAATAGACCTTATGGAAATGAAAGGTGGATGAAATAAAAAATACCTTAGAGGCACATAAAAGCAGATTTGAATTGCTTGAAGACAGAATTGGTGATTTCAAAGACAGAACATCTGAACTGGAAAAGACAGGAGAACAGAAAGAGAAGA
>PVKH010002755.1:0-26392 GCA_004027955.1 Chaetophractus vellerosus
GCCCCTAAATGTGTTTATCAGTTGCAGCGAATGTGCCACACTAATGAAGAACGTTGTTTATGTGGGGAAATGTGGGAGGTGTGGGGAGCTTTATTTTTTATGTAACATTTATGTAATCTAAGTATCTTTAAAAGAATTTAAAAATACATTTGAAAAAAATAAAAAGAACAATGCCTTTTAATCTTTAAGTAGTCAGAAGTTTATGGGTGGTAAAGGATCTAGTATCTTGAAAGCTATGGGAAGCCATTAGCGAGTTTTAATCAGGGGAGTGACAGGGATTTGAAGAGGGGAGGACTGGAGGCCAGGTGGCCTGTTAAGAAATGGTGACAATGGCAAAGAGAGGAGAGGCCGGAGGTGGCCTGCACAGGGCCCACACCCCAGGTGATTCTGGAGAGGAAAGGAATTGGAGAGGAAAAGATGACCACCAAGTTTCGGGTGTCTTCCTGCAGCCGCCCCATCAACCATATATTCAATATGAGAGCATGCTGATTTCTCATTTAGAGAGAAAAAGCCCAAGTTAGCCAAAGATCACCTGGAGAAGATGTGCTGCTAGGAAATACATTTGGAGGAATTTCATTCCTTAAATGCAAAAAAAAAAAAAAAAAAGATCAATATGTAGAATGGCAATATCTCTTACGTCCACCCCCCACACACACACACACACTCAGAGTGAGGTGTGTAAAAGTCTATAGAAACGGGCCATGCCCAAGGAGGACCACGAGATAAAGCCGATGCGGGGTGAGCGGGTTTGCTGGGAGGGAGAGTCTGGCCGGCCTACCTTCTCATTGGGAACAAGAGGAGCTGTGGGGCGGCCAAGCAGGCATATTTCACAAACCCAGGTCTTATCCACCAAAAAAGCATCACATACCCAGGGTCAGCCTTTCCTGTGAGGTTCACCCACTCACTTGCACCAGAGTTCTGGACTCAGCAGAATTGCACAAGTGTGCAAAAGTGAGAGGACATGGTTGCAGCTGATAGTACCAAGTAATTATTAAATGCAAGGGTTTACACTAAATGGGTATGAAATACTGTGACATATAAGATATAGATTGTACCCTCTCAACATTTACTGTCTATTCTGGTTAAATTACAGAGTCTTGAAAACATTTCTTCAAGCAACCATACTATTTACTTAAACACCCCAGCAGCACCACCACCCAAAAAGGGGAGAGTTTGTCTTAGAGACTTTTGGTACTATTTTCACAACTATTCTAAAAGTAGATTTTATTTTAATTAATTTCTTTCTCTATTCCTCTCTCCTACCAGATAATTTTCAGGATCAGATGAAAAGGGAACTAGCCTACCGAGAAGAGATGGTGCAGCAATTACAAATTGTAAGATGCATTTCTACTTTAAAATAAATGCAACTCAAATTTGGTTTGTTTTAAACCAGGCAATATGTATGAAACTGTTCCTGTCTGTGCTGTGAAATCCTTTGGTCCACTTACCTCTTGGCTGGTTTAGATGCTAATTACCAAGAGATTTACTTAGACATAGGATAAACAGATGTGTCGGTTTATTTCCTCTAAATGTAACTACCTACCATGTGTTAATAGACAGATGTGTAAATTGTCTCTGTGGGCAAGCCAGAGGTACCTGCATTTTCTTCCACTGTGCAAACTTCTCACTCAGTGCTGGATAGAACAAGAGCCCAGGGAAGGGCAGTTGTTTTCTCTCTCCTTTCGCTACCCAGATCTGACCCAAGCCCTCCACTGTCACTTCTTCTTAGTATAAACACAGTTAGTCAATTACATTCATCCACGCATAATGAAAAACATGAATTATTTCCAAATGAAGAGTGTTACTCACGCTAGCCTAATCATTTCTCACGGTGGATACTGGCTAGGATCTGTCAGGGAGGTGTCTGATAAAGAAATGTGGATTTTTTTTCTGAATCCCTTGCCCTTTGTCCAATTGCAGACTCATCTGGTATTATTCCTTGGTGCTTTTAAACCCAGCTCCCAAGCGTCTTCATTTTCATAAGAGGAATGGGGAAAATAATTTCTGCCCAGTCGTTGTAAAACATTTTCAGTTACCTGTGTAAGGACATAGACCGATCCTCAGTGGTGTCCGTTTGGGTGCTTGACCTCGTGGAGCTGGCCAGGGCTCCGCATACGTGACGTGCGTGTCTGTACCCAGGTGACCAGGTATCCAGTTTCCTGGCAGGATTATTTAAGAAAGATGGTTATTGATGTTTCCTTTCTGCACTGGAGAACTCGTGTTTGTGTTAATGGAGTTTCCTGAGAGTAATTTTTAAGGCAATCTTGTTTTTCGTGGTGTGCTCCCCTGTTCTTGGGGCTTTGTTGAAAGTGCTATGTGGAATGCTAACACCCCTGCTGAGGCTGTCCTTGATCTCAAGTTTGCATTAACCACTCAGCTCTGAAAACCACTAGAGAAGATGCCCTTTAAACAGGCTCTTTCTTCTTGCTCTGGTTTTGTTTGTATTAGTTTTCTTTGCACCTGAATTCGCTGGTGAGCAGGAGGATTTTTGTCTTCAATTGATGACAAATCCTCCGCAGAAGTTTTAAAAAACTGTATCTACAGTACTCACTCTTAACTTTCTATACCTAGATAGTTAGAGCTACTAATTACTTGCTGTGAATATTCTTACGATTGTCCTTATCCAAAGGAAAACTTTTAATATCAGAGGGGTGGGAGGGGCATGCAAAATTTTGAGACCTTCTTTATTTTACAGAGGGCATCGTTTTCAGACTCTTAAAAACTGCCACATATGCAACAAAAAATTGTCCTTTGGGGATGGTAGTAAGTATATTAAAATGGCCATTGGGAAAGAAAACTTAATATTATCAGTGCCCCTACCTAATGCCAGTTATGTCATCTTAATGTCTTCATTTTCTTTGACATTTGGTTTCCTCATATGTAAAAGAGGAAATGATATTGCATCCAGGTAATAAGCAGGCAGTGTTGTTAGAGGGAAAAATGTCTCAAGCCTTTTGAAATATTCGGTACAGGGAAGATACAAGTTAGTATTACTAAACATTTTTATTATACTATATTGCAAAATATTTTATCATTATATATTCATCTATCTAGTCAAGTGTTATTAATTCACATTCCTCTAGATAGTCAATTACCCCCCGATAGCAAATTAAATACTTTGGGAGAAGTTAGAATTCCCTCCCTACCCTCCCCCAGCCCTGTAGGTACCATATAATTCCTGAAATCAGCAAGGGCATACCCAAGCTGGCAACATGAAAAATGGTAAAATAAGTATGATTTTTCCCTCCCTCTTCTTCCCCTTCTTTTGTGTCCCCACCATAAGATGCCCAGGATTTTCATGCTGCCTCCAGCACCTAGCACAGTGTCAAATAGCCGGTTTGTTGACTGAGTCCCCACCCATGGGTGCCCTAGGTCTCTGAATATGGTCACCTGACCCAACTGCTATGCTCTTATTTAGGGTCTGCAAACTTGAGTTCAGGTCCCAACCCTTTCAGGTCCTCGTGCCAAAGGGAGCTAGCTGTTGTACAGTTAGCCTAGCACCATGGTAGGGGGTATTGAAAGGAACTAGTGACCAGTAAAGTGAAATGCATATGTAAGCCATGAAATGCTCTGCAATATGAGTAATCAATTTAACAGCATGCCTCTTCTCAAAGTAGTGCCTCTAATAGTGGGACTATTTAAACCCTGGTGGCTGGAGATGATTTGGGGCAGGAAGGTCTTGTGATCACATTATGCCATCTGCTTAAGAATTGAAGCAGCAGGTTTTAACAGCAAGGTTACTCGAACAGAAATTTATTTAGCCCCTTATTCATCTTGGTAAATCTCCTAAAGTACCTGGAGCAGGGAGGTGAATGCCTTTAGAAATTCCTATCTAAATATTATCGAGAAGTTTCTATGTATCACAATTATTGGCTTTCTCTATATTTTTAGTTTAATGATCTAATTTATCAGTAAATATGGTTGCATGCTTTGCTCCTGAGAACAGAACAATTCACTCAAAATTATTTTATATTTAAAGTTTACAGAGCATATATTACAGAATAGGCATTTTCCCTTAATATGAAATAAAACCCATCCCATCCTGCAACCATGGAGGATTCAAACATATTAAAACCATCACATTCTGTAACGACTCCCATAGACCCACAATGCATTTATCCTGTGTTGTTACACAGTGTTCATATTCAGAACACTTATATCAAAAGCATCTTGGGTACCATTGCAGGAGAAGGAAAACTTATGAATTTCTTTGGCTCCTGCATTTTTTAGATTCTCTGATGGCTATAATTTCTGCGCCATTGCTTCTTTTTCCAGTTTGTTAAGTGCGAAGTTGTGATGGCTATAGAGTCAGATGACTGATTCTCTCTGTGTATTTATAAATGAGTGTGCATTTATCTCAATGTAAGATTTAAGTAGACACAGAATTAATGTATTTAACATTTATACATGACCACAAGCTAACTTTAAAAAAAAATAGTTTAAAATTGGAGTTGTGTGGTACTTAACGTAGATTGTGTTAGCCTCCCATCCCCACCCTGGGTTTTCATTTAAACATTTTCAATTTTTAAACCAGATTTATTTCTGCAAGCAAAGAAATACACTCCTCTTACTTGAAGTAAGTACAAAAGTCTTAAAATTTAGCAAGCACATGAAAATGTTAGTGTTTAATATAATAAAGAGCAAAGGATTTCTCATTCACAAGTGAATTGTGATTCTAGGAGAAATGTGTTCAATTTTAAAAACAAAAACCATCATTCCTAAGGTTAAGAAAAAGCTGAAGATATTTTATTCTGATGAAGATTATTCATCAGAACAACCTTCTGATGAAACTTTTCCCAAAGATTGGAACATAATAATTTGCAATATGACCTGAGACTATTATGATGCCTTGATAGCCTTTTTGTAAAAATTGCTAATTTGGCCACAATTTTTAAGCAAGTGTATCTGAATATGAGCTACCACTGTAGGTTTGTTGAAAAACATGCCCTTTCTTAGTTGTAGTTCTAGAAGGACATTGTGAACTGCAACACAGGACGCATGATAAATGTCTAAACCCTTTGAACTGGCTGGGTCGCCGCAGCGGAGCTGGGACGTCGAGGACATGTGCCAGCCTCGAAGTGCCCTCTGCTGTTTTTCCAGAACTCTGCAGTCACGCACAGCCAGGGGGAACCGGTCTCAAAGTTCTTCATTAAAAGCCTCAATTAAAATAACGTTCAGTCAATAGATTTAGTACTAATGTTTCACTCACTGTGGACTTGTAAAAAAGCAGTTTACAACTTCCTGACGGTGGAGTGCGGTGCTTCCTTGCAGGGAAAGGCGCCACAGGTCTTCCTGGTTGTCGGAGGAGTCACCTTCGGCAAAGGTGCAGCTCTGCAGTGATAAGGTCTTTTCTTGGAGGTCTTCCAGTACTCATTAGGATAGGAACTTGCCCAGATTTCTACTTTCTTAACTCAGGGTTTTAAAATATATTTTACATCTTTTTTAAAAAGATGATAGGGCAGTTACTGTTTTGCATAATATTTTTAGAAAAAGATCTTGGGCTACTCGAGGATGTTGGTTTTGTGGCTAAATATACATCAAAAGGAGGTCTCTCGAGTCAGGTGATTTGATATGTCTGAATTTCCGTGAAAGCTGCCTTAAGATTCTCCAGCAGGAGAGAGACTTTGGCTCAGTGCGTCTTTTTCCAATTTCTAATCTACTGTGGTGCTTCTTGATAATGCAGTCAGCTGTTCCTTGGCTGTACAGGCCCTCTTCTCATCTTTTTTCTTTCGAGATGTTGACCCACCGAATATCTGAGCTCAGGCTGACTCTCTCTTGCCACAAACTAGGGAGTTTTCTTTGATAAGACCTCAATACTCTTTTTTTTTTTAATTATTATTTTTTTTATTTTTAAAGAAGCTTTAGATTACATAAATGTTACATAAAAAATATAAGGGATTCCCATATGCCCCTATCTCTCCCCCTCCCACACTTTCCCACATTAACAACATCCTTCATTGGTGTGGTACATTTGTTACAATTGATGAACACATACTGAAGCATTGCTACTAACCATGGACTACAAGTTTTACATTATAGTTTATACTTTGTGCCACACAATTTTGTAAATTGTGGCAAAATATACAATGGCCTGTATCCATCACTGCAATGTCATGCAGGATAAATCCAGTGTCCTAAAAATGCCCCCATATTACACCTATTCTTCCCTCTCCCATCCTTCAGAACCTCTGGTGGCCACTGCCCTTACATCAATGATAAGAGTTCTTCCATTGCTAAAATAAGTCTATAGTAGAATAATAATAAGTCTACTTTAGTCCGTTGTTCTTTCCCCAATCTTGAGGATTTGGGCATGGTGATTCCTACTCTGCTAATTGAGAGGGGGCTTAGATCCCATGGGGCAAATGGAGGGAACTATTTTGCTTGCAGTTGCAGACATTCTCTGTTCCTTGGGATGGGTGTTGTCCATCATCATCTCCTTGTTGGTTGTCCTAGGTGAGTCCAATAAACTGGAGAGTAGGTGTTGCAACTCTGCTGAAATTCAGGGCTCAACTGACACATGGACGGACCAAAGATTTAAGTCTCTGGGACATATATTTATAAAGTATAGTGTTAATTAGGGGTTCAAATAAAAGGACAACTCCAATACTCTTGATCTACTAGAACCAACAGGATAATTTAATCATTATATAATTCTTCACATTTTTTTGCCCATGCTAATTTTGGTGATTTCCAATCTTGTGGAAATGAAAAGAAAGCTTTTATAAGTCCTATTGTAGGAGATTTACATGGAATAATTTGCTTAAATGGAGCCTCCAGCATCCTGAGCTCCTAAATTGAAAGGTATTTGTTGAGGTCTCTGTAAATCCATATTTAATTTCATTGAATCTGAGAACCATCAATTTTCAGAGGCACCATTACTTGATGTGTCATTAAAAAAAAAAAAACTTTCTACTATTATTCTAAGATACTGTCAATTATAAGACATCCAATTTCAGAATTGTTAAAATATGAGGGGGAAAAAGTTCATCTTAGAATCATTGAAATGGGGATATTTCCATGAACAATGTACTAATATATTCTTTATCATGCATGATTTAGAACTTAGAATTTAAAAAACATTATTATTCGCAGTTAACGACTTTTTGCTTTTGTTGCTGTTATTTGGTTTTCTTTCATTTTCTAAGGAAATAAACACAACAATCAATGTTTGAGTGAGGATAATTCTGCACAGATTTAAATTCCAATCTGGAGCTTTGGGAATCAAATGAGCTTATTTGGAAAAGCCCCCACCCTAGTCCTTTTTTCCTTTTCCTTCTCAGCTTCCCACCTTAATGAAATGCTACTTTATTGTTTCTGAAAATGCAAAATAAAGCATTCTGTCTTGGATCTGAGAGTAGTGTACCCTTAGGCCATTTTTCTTTGGGTTAGGAAGAGTAGTTTACTGGCTTTGATGAGATGGCCCATGGTGATGTTAATTTATCTTAACTTATCTCATGTAGTGTCTTGCATAGAACAGACACTAAATTTTTGTTGCATCTAATCTTGATGTTGAAAATTCTTTATAAATGTGAGACTGGCACAAGCACTTTATATTGGTAACTCCTGGTGCCCAAAAGTTTATATTGTTTTCTACTTGTTACCTTCCATGGTAGAATTCCATTCAAGGCTCTGTTTGTTTGGGTTTTTTTTGTTACATATCCTCCCCCTTCCGTCTTGCTCTTGCTGTGTTCATTTCTCTGCGTTCTTCTGTGTCTGCTCTGTCTCCCCCACCTATTGGCGACGCGCCGAGTCAGGTCACCGCGCAGGCGGCTCTGCTCCGTTCGCAGGCGGGTCTGCTTCCGTTCACGGGCAGCTCCGCTTCCATTAACGAGCAAATCTGCTCCATTCGCGGGTGACTTGCCCTGCCTGTGGTGGGTTTGCCCTGCCCGTGGCGGTGTTTTTTTGCCCTGCCCACGGCGGCTTGCCCTTCTCAAGGCGGTCTGCCCTTCCAGAGAGGCCCCCGGGAACCGAATCCGGGGCCTCCCATTTGGTGAACTGGCGCCCTATCCACTGGGCTACAGCCGGCCCCCAAGGCTCTGTTTTATTATGCCTCCAAAGAGAGAGGTGAACCATGTGCCTTGGCAAATTGAAGCATACACCCTCATGGAAAACCAAGATTCAAGAGCATGTGTTAATAGCAGGTGTAGCGTAATCTAGAGTAAAAAGATGAGGAAGCTAAACTAGGTCCCCATGTAACTGTTCTTGTCATAGTTATCTAGCTGATCTCGCCCATTTTCTAAAATATGAGATTAGGACACTGAAGTTTTTATGTTACTATATGAATTATTCATTTCAGTGCTGCAGTCTATGCCCCTTACCAGATTTGTGCCTATCAGATACATCATTTTGTGAGTGTGTATCAAAATAGTGAGATGGTTATTTTAGTCTTCTCTCCCTTTTTCCCATTAAAAAGATTGTTTGACTTAACTGATGGATTATTATGGTAAAATATTATTATTACGGTCCAGCTCATCTTAGTCACTGGCATCATTGTAGAGTTTTAGCTCCTTCCCATTCATAATGGCTCATATTTATGGACTGGCGGCCAGGAGAACAAGACATAACATTATGCTGGGAATGTGAGGGTGCATATAATGGTATTCACAAACATTTCCTAATTGTAATGAAATCATTTTATTTCCCTCACTGCTTTTACACAACAGCCAAATTTCATGCTACATTCTAGGGGGATGAATATTTATTTCTCTAAATGTAAAGTAGATTCAGATCTTTAGAATCTCGAGTTTAGCCTTGTAGAGTACCATAACTGGGGTTAGTGGAGAGGCACATCTAAATAATTCATGTAGCCCAAGCATTTGCTTTTCTAATGAAAAGTAGCCTCTCACCTGTGATAGGCTTTCATTCAAAGCCTCAGTATTCAAAAGTACTTTTCAAGTCTATCCAGGTAGAATTCTCAAGGGTCATATTTTCTGATCAGTGTAATTATTTCTGATGCTTCTTTTTAGTTATTGGGAAATTACCCAAAGTAATAGTCTGTGTTTAGTTAGTCTTATTTGTGATTTATAATGATAGCATCTTTCATAAAGAAGTCACTCTAATAAAGTGAAAGATAACATTGAACTAGCTAGCAATGACATTCTAGTTTTGTGACCTTGGACATAACCATTAACATCATAACTTGCTTCATAGCCAAATAAAAAATAGTAATACCATATACTACAATTTTTAACAGAACGTTTCTAGTGAAGCATCACATAGCATCCCCAGGAAGTTGTAGCAACAATTCAGTGTAGTCATCTGTTCTGTCCTTGATGAGCTCCATAACAGGGCCTAAGAACACTTTCCTCTTCAGGGAGGTTCCATTGACATTCCAATTGTTAGGCTTGACGAAGGGGCTACAGTGCACATCTGTCTCCCCATTTAGCTTCCCTGGGTGTGTTTTTTTTCCTCCTTGTTTTTATCTTACAGATCCCCTATGCAGCAAGCCTGATCAGGAAAGAAAAGCTTGGTGCCCATCTCAGCAAAAGCTAAAAGGTGAGATTACCAGAGGAAAGAGATTTTCTTAACTCTCTGAATTGTTATTGCTTGGTCATGTTCTTAATAGATATATTTGAAATAGCCCATGGGATTGATAAAGTTGCATCCTATAATTAAGCCATTATACTGATGAACTTTGTGTCTGGGGATGGGACTTCCTAAATGAATGGCTAAGTGCCTCTTATAAATTCCATGGAAAATTCTGAATATGAAGGGAATTCTTTATTTGATCTGAAGATGTGATCTTCACTCTGTCCTGAAGATTTCTGCCCTTTGTGATTCTACCTCACGTCCTGATAGAGGAAACAGAAGAGCCAGCGAGTCCTGCTTACTGTGTTTTATCTTCTCATCTCCCTTTTGCTTCCAACAAGTCTTCCTGAAATCTGACTGTCAGTGAGTTACTGACAGATGGTAATATGAACAAAGGGGACAATGCAGACTTTTGAGCCCTTTTGCTCTAGGAATATTCATTCTTTTCCCAAACCAACAATAGTTTCTCTACACTGAGGCCAGGTGTCACTCCCTGGCAATAATTTAAAAAGCAAATATTCTGGACTCTTAAGGAAAAGAGAACAGTGAAATTCAATGACTGGATTCAGAATATTCTTAAACATTTTGAAAGCAACACTTTGATTATATGGAAGAATACATATATAATTACTAGAACTGATATAATTCAAGAAACAGAACATTATTGTTTCAGTAACATTACATTAGGATGATCTAACAATTGGAATAGCTAAATCAGGAAAAATCTCAGGTGCCAGAGGGAGCATTTGTTAGTGCTCATGGCCAATTAGGATTGTGACCATTTGTCACTTTGCTCTATTCTCATCAGAATGAGTCTTCCTGCTCCTCTCCATTGGAACGTATTTTCAACTCAACAGAATTTTATTAGCAAAAGGAATCCCCTATAATACAGACTCGTGGTTCGTTTTCTTTCTGTCGAGCCTCTCTTCTGCATATCACAAGCCTCCTCTACCATGTGGGCAGATGACAATCCTACTTCTTGCCATCATCTTAGTGGCAATCTTCAGTATTTATCTTAAATAATGATTATTATGTTCCATTTCAATGGGAGTCCAAAACCCTTTCCAAAGCAGTCTCTCATTAATATGCTTTCCCTTAACTCTCTGCACGGGGAACTAAGGCACAGAGAAGAGATGTAGCATTTTGTGCTCCATGTTATAAAGCCAGGAAGAGATTCCAGGGCTCCTCACTTTAGATCAAGTGCCTGCCTGCTCCTCCTGCATGGACTTCCTGTCCTCTTGAGCAGGTGTTTCTGTAACAGGGATGTTCAGATAATAAGACATTCCATCTCCATCTCCATGAAATCATACACAAATGTGCCTGTGAGTTCACTTCATTCTGTATATTCAAGAATTTTCCTTAAAGTCTGAAGTTGACTTTGGGAGACTTCTTTCTCTTTATGGTAGACTAGATTTGAGCCAGCAGTGTGAAATATAAAGAATTTTAGAACATTCAGAATCCAGAAAATCTTAACTTAGAATATCCTGGTAGTTGAGGCAAGAGTAACCCAAATTAATGATGATAAACTCGATATTATAATAGTTTGAATTTCTCTCGAATCACAGGGTAAGTATTAGGATGTGGTTTTTAAAATAACCTTTTTACTAAAGTATTATATTCAGCAAAGTCTACAAATCACATACAACTCAAAGAAATTCCACAAAATGAATTTACTTATGTTTCCAGCACCCAGATTCCATGCCCACCTGGCAACCCTTCCCAGTAACCCTCCCACCTCCAACAAAGATGAGTTTTGCCTATTTTTGAACTTTATGTAAATGACATTGTACAGAATGTCCTCTTGTGTCTAGCTCCTTTCACTCAGCATTTGTGAGATTCATCCTTTAGTATGTGGTTTGATTTATACTTACTTCAATAAGCTCTCTTTTCCTTCTGCTACTTCCCCAACCCATCTTCCCTGCTGATCAGACACAAGCCACTCTTCCCCCCACAGAATGAAGACTCTGCCCAGAAACCATGCCTGTGATAGTGACATAGCATATGACTAGGTGGAAAAAAAAAAAAAAAGATTGATTCGTGCTTAGTAACTAATGCTTCCTCCTTGCTGATTTTGTTTCCATCCTTGCAGACATCAGGGATTTCTCTAAGTAGACCCTGGTGCTTTCAGAAGATTAGTGGTTACTTAAATGCTTAGCTAAATCAGCCAAGCAGAGAATCACAACCATATTGTTAGAGGCAGTCTCTGATTCTCAACATGCCAAGCCTGCAAGGAGTTACCCCAAGAGAGATTACAAAATAAAAATCATTATACAAGGGAGAGAGATGAATTCTATCTTGCTGAGTGACCACAGGTTTCCAAATTAGGGACTGATGCATTAATGTCTTATGCAAGAGTGACCCTTAAGGTAGCATGCTATGTTCTTGCCACCCAGTGGATTCCCATATGACTACTAAGAGGAGGAAGCTTTTCAAAACCACAGGCAATCCACTTAATACGCTGAGCAAGGAGTGCCACATATCACCACTCCACCAGTCTTTTCCCCTACATTAGAATATAAGAAATTCCATATTGACTCAAAGTAAAGATCCACCCAGACCAGGACACTTACTATGTAATTCCATTAGAAGAGCCAAATTGTTATTCTTAATGATATCAACCTCAAAATTTGGCGTGTACACTGAATCCTCTTCACTTTCCCATAACTCCTTAAAGACCCTTTATCCATGAATTTATCTAAACCTTTCTTCAACTTAGGTATAGTCCCCTTTGGGACAATGAATTCGATTTGGTTACCTATCGGCTGTGTAAAGTGCACTTTATTTTATTTATCTTCAAACACGCTCCTGAAACAAGCCTTATTAGATTAGACACTGTGTTGCTCGCATGTGTGTTTCATGGTGAGTTTGTGTAAATATTATTTGAAAAAATATTTTGAAGTGCTTTTATCTGGGACCCTTTCTAAGCCCAGAATTGTTCATTCTGTGACCCAGTTTCTGCACGGACACCCAGTGTCAGCTATGTGAAAACTGCACCCCAAATAAAAATGAAATGTTAACACCAATTTATTACTTTACATTAATCTTTTTCCAGGCACCATTAAGCATTGTGCAAATATCATCCCTTTAACTGGTTGAACCACCCATACCTTCCACAGAGCACTAAATCATTTTACAAAAGTGGAAAGTGAATCGTGATGAAATGTCTGGCTCATAGGCATATAGAAACGCATTGACCAAGATGGAAATAATAATAGCCACCATTTATTGAGCACTAACTGCCAGATACTGGTCTAAATTCTTTAGTGCATTATCTCTTTTGATCCCTACAATTCTATAAGGTAGATCCTCTTATTATCCCCATTTTATGCATGAGAAAACTGATGCTCAAGAAGGTCCCTTAGCTAGCAAGTGACAGAGCCAGGATCAATCCAACTCTGTTTGAGTCGAAAGCCACTACCCTGCCTTCCTAGCTTCACCGGGCTGGTTGCGAGAGGGTCTGAGTTCTAAAGCTGACACTACCTCCCTGTATTGCCTTGAGTAATACCATCAGGTGTCTATGGTCTCACAGTGAGGCAGCAGCAGGAAGCACGAGGATTTCAGCCAGCGCGCCTGGCCGTGCAGCCCACATCTCATCTAGTCTCCTCTGGTTTGTAACCTTAGTCACATCTTCCATTATAAATAAGCAGTTAATAAACAATCTGATGGTTTCTTTGATTTCGAATCAGAAAACCTTCAATCATTTTTACTGCTGCCCTGACATTCCAGGACAAGGAAAATAGATGTAAACCGGGCCCTTCAACACAGCCAACAGGGCACAAGAGCATGGAATTCCATTGCCCTTTTCACCGCAGGCTGTCTAATGTCTGCCCAACAATAAACAAAGTTTCTAAGAACCCAGCCAAATGTAAGGAAGCAATAGCAAACCAGCACACTCTGATTTAATAGTTCAAATTTGGTTCAACGTTGGCAGATATGTATAATCCAAGATAGCACAAGCATATGTAAAAAAGAAGATGCTTCCTGCCATGGTCCCTTTTTAAAAAAGCTTATCCAAACTGTACCAATCATGTCTCCTCTTAAGTGTGTACTGAGTACTATTTAACTGTTTAAAACTTATCTGATTATACTCATGCTCAGATTGTTCTTCTGTGCTTTTGTCTCCTCCCAGGTGCACAGAACCACATACACTTGTTCTCCTATAAGGTACAGCCTGCCACTGAGCACTTCTGACCTGCATAAAGACTGCAAATTGAAAGGGCTTGGGAAACAAATAGAAAATCAGGTTCAGGAGAACCCAAGGACAAGTGACCTCAAAGCATCATGGACAACCATGTAAAATAGACTTTTGCAGCTGTTTATTAGTGGGGGGAGGGGGGAGCCAATCAGAGCAGTCAACGCTTGTCACATCTTTTGGTGGAACCAAAGTTTGAGTCTTTGTGTTTTTAGAAGGCCAACTGAACCCAGAGCGTGGAAGTGCTGTTAGCCAACTGGGGCGGGAGATCGTGGACAGTCCCAGGTGATTTCAGTGGTGCAGACATGGAGAGAGCATCTCTACAAGACTGTCTTTTACTTTTGAAGAAGTGATTCTTGGTGGCAAGAAAACACAAGACTTGTCCAAGGATCACATTTCAACAGGTGGGAAGGCATCAGCCATACAAATCTGCTTTTCAAAGCAAACTGGACAGATGTATATGTGGCCCCTTCCTCTCTGGTACTTTGCCTGCTGTATGAATGAAGATTGTATTCCTCTGGAAATATTTTACAATTTAATATTGAGTGTAATTAAGAATATAATCATGTTATCAAAAATGGTATTTAACTCTGTTGTAGTTTCTTTAACATTCATGTGGATAAAAAAGTCTATAATAAAAAAAACTATGAAGTAATAGTTGTGTTCATATGGCTACATGCACATTTGCTTAGGGGTAACTAACATAAGCTAATACTTTTTAGAATTATTTTGGCATAAAATATTTGAATAAATTCTTTTGGAAAACTGAATCCCTTCAAAAAATGATTATTAAAAGCTAAGATTAGTTTCTGGCCAGTAACAGCAGCTGGAGACTTTACTATTGTATTAGGATCTTTATGGGGGTAAGAGAACGTTCTAGATTCCTGCTAGGTCTTTTGACAGCTTTGTGATAGAGTTGATATTATTTTTTCCTCCTAAATGTGGTGATGAATAAAAGTCCATTAGATAATTTTATGCCAAAAATTCTGCCTTTCCAATAAGAGAGATAGAAGGACCAAAATGGCGGCCCCTTTGGGACAGGTGCTTCTAAGGTAGTGCTGGATTGCACAGAAGTCCATCGTGGACAGCCTCCTAAGCTGAAGTTGTCACAATCCATCCTAACTAGAGGCCATCTCATCACTGGCGTTGCTGGCACAAAAGAGACTTAAAATGTATCATCCTGATATTTGATACTTTCCCTGCTACCAGATTTATTATGAACTGTCCAAAAAAGCTTCAGGATTTACCTCTGAGAAAAACTTTCTCATCCTTGGCTGCCTTATTAAGAAACCGAAGGAGGGATAGTGATGTGTAGTTTCTTCCTAGCCCATGAAGGGAGGGAAGCTGTGACAGTGAAGGCCAGGAGTCTGACGACAGGTTCCCTGCGGCCACCAGAGGAAAGTAACATGAAGGTGCTGTGACTGACCACAGGGGCAGAATGCTCTCTTTGAGCTGTTCTTCAGGAGCCACCAGGGCCTGGGCATGCAGTCCCTTGGACATGGCGTGTGTTTCTGGAAGTGGCAGCTGTGTTTCAGAACTAATCTGGGCAGTCAAGCTGGTGGAGCATCCTCTCCAATGTAAGCTTTAATCTACACACAGGGATGGAAGCCCAGCATCCTTAAGCCGTTGATATCAGAGGTGACAGAAAATTATCTGTGAGGAAGACACAATCCCGGCTTCATAACCAACCAGCAGGGGGCAGCAGAGGTCATTTTCTGTAGAACCCAAAGCAAACTCTGGGACCAGACGGATTCTGAGAGCAAGGACGGCAGCTCAGCCTGGGTGTCCTGAGAGGGAAATGACTATCAGATTTGCGGGTGAATTTAAGGTTTTTGCCTGCATCTGCACCAATTGGTAGTCTAAACCAGCCTGAATCGTCTTTTCTTTTCAGTTGCAACTTTAGATGTATTGGTTGTTCATGCTAAAATATCAGCAAATGACTTTGCAGCATAAGGGGAAGCAAGAATCTTATAACTTAAAAAGTAGTCTGTCTGGAGATCTCTGGAGTTATTAACCGCAGCATAGCTCTGAACTGAGTTAGTGGCCAAGCTCAGTGTCCCAGACCCATTGGCTTCTGGTGCTGAGAACACTAAAATTGCATTGGTACCTTATGATTCTCCACCTAAACCTCAGGCTCCATAGAAGCTCAGCTGTCCATCTCTCTCTGGATGCTAGAGGACTCCTGTTGTCCTTATTCCCATGTCCTTAGAGTCTCCCAATTTCTCAAAGTATTTTACCAGACAGAGTCTTTATTCCTTACAAGCTCTAGAGTTTAATAATTTTTCAACATAAGCATAAAGTTACACACACACACACACACACACACACATACACACAAAACAGAACTTTTGGACAAAAAGGGTCATGGAAATCCAACATGTAATATGGAAATGTGTCCATTGATTGCCCATTCTTTCTTATTAGGGCTTGATGACACTTCTAAGTTGGAACAGCAACAAAAAGTATTCCCTAAAACTGCCTGTGGTTAGGTTATCTGAGCTGCCTTGTGGAAACAGACAGGATATCCATCTAAAGAGCTGCATGGGGCTGGGGAAAAAAAGCCACTCTTCAGAAGGACAAATAAAAATTATTGGCTCTGCAAAATGACAGCAGAAAAATGCTGTGCTCTTTTCTTTGACTATTTTATCATGTCAAAATTCCAAGGTCAACCCCAATATTGCCTAATGAAGAATGCAGACAATGCACAAAAAAATTCTCTATTTTAATTCTAAATTAAATTATAAGAACAGAAAGGGCCATAGTAAATCAAAGCAAATCAAAATAGCAAATCAAAGAATTTTTTTTTTTTAAATCCAGCTCAACTGTAAAGTATTTCCTGTTGGGACAGACCAGATATTTCAAACAGAAGCTTTTGACCCTCTAAATGACCGAGTAATTGCTCAGCCTTTTGCCATAGGCAAGGAGAGTGGAACACCACATGCCAGTTTTCTTAGGTTGGTCAGTGGGCCTAGCCTCAGCTCTGTGGAAAATGGAGAATTCTCTTTTAACTACAGGGGATATTCTAGAACACGTAAGATCTTTTTCATTTAAAATGAATAGTTAAGGCAGCTTTGGCCAGCAACGAGGAAGATGAGAGGAGCACGGTCAATGTGCTAAGGACGTGTTATGACATCATCTGGTGGGAAGCTTGCAGCAGATGAGGAGACCCCCTTTGTTTCTCTCTGCAAGGCTGAACCCATGAAGCGTGACCATCTCAGAGTTTCCCCATAGACAACCCAAACCACGGTTTGTAATTGTACACTCTTGTGTAGGAGCGATGTGCACTGTCAACTCCATGCGGGCTTCAGCTCACTGCCATCTCCCTAGTGTTTCGCAGTTTGTAGCTATGTACTAGCCATGAAAAATGTTTGTTAAATGAGTGTATTTCTTCATTTATATAATTTAGCCAATCACAAGGGCATGTCGTTCCACTAATTATCATTTGAGACCCTCTCAAAGAATGTTGACATTTCATTTGGTTCAAATGACCATCTGTGGCAAATTGCTAGTTGCCACCCCAAAATATCCATTCTTAGGTGGTTAATACACCCAACTAAAACACTACATTTCCTGGGTTTACGTGCAGTTAGATGTGACCATGCGACTGTATTTTGGCCTGTGGGATGTAGGTAGAAATATGTGGAAC
Source organism: Chaetophractus vellerosus (assembly GCA_004027955.1). Lineage (NCBI taxonomy): Eukaryota > Metazoa > Chordata > Mammalia > Cingulata > Chlamyphoridae > Chaetophractus > Chaetophractus vellerosus. Next base: position 17,367 of record PVKH010002755.1, read on the forward strand.
TTTTCAGGAAAATCGCTTCAGTATCACTCGACTTAGGATTGTTCCTTTTTCCCCTTTCCTCTTTTCTGCTGTCTGAAATGTAGTTGGAGCCCTAGTGGCCATCTTGGGTGATGAGGTAACTTTGAAGCCGGAAGCCACATGCTAGTAAGGCACAGAAGGATAATGGAACCCTGGGTACCTGATAACTACCAAATCACCATTCCAGCTCTGGACTGCCCACCTCCAAGTTTCGTTTAAGCTGGAGAGAAATAAATTTCTAATTAAAAAAAAAAACGATATTTTAGGTTTCCCGGTCATCTTAACTGATCTTAAGACCCTTTTCTCGATTTGGGGGTGGAGAGGTGTTCTGATCAGTCAATGATAACACAACTTCCCCTTTGTGTGAAATTTTATAATGTATATTTATGCTATTTATTTCATTTTATGATCTCATTAGCCCTTTGATTTAGGTAAGGCAGGTCAATAGATATAAAGGCTAGTTAGTTACTGAGTGAAGCCTCAAATCAAGTTCTACTTACTGCCATGGCAATGTTCTCCTGCTCAATCTCTTGGCCTTGCTGTCTCAGCGGAGCCAATCTATAACTTCCCTGATATCCCTCATTGCAGTATGAGGATGGGGCAAAGGACTGGACCTGAACTTCATATGCTCCTCAGGGCAGGACAGGAGCTGGGTTGGAAAGGTACGCTATCCAAAAGGCCTCACAGGTTCTGGTTTGACGCAGGCAAAGATATGCCAGCTGTGTAGCCAGGAGCCAACAAGGGCTAGAGTTCAGCAGTGCAGGCAAGCTGAAAAGTGGGGTATCATCAGTCAGCAATATCCATGAAAAGAGGCCATGCTGCTCAGTTGGCATTCCTGCGCAGGCTCCAGCCTGGGAAAAACCCACCGAAATAAGTAGGGTGGCAAGAAGCAAGCCCAGTCTCAGCCATGGGAACATGAGGGCCAGAGAACACTTTGACTCAATAGCCCTCGTGGGCAGTGGATCTCCGAGCCAGAATAGCAGCAAGGTAAGCCTGGGAGCTCCGGCAATAGCCCTGCGGCTCCCAGATTTAGGCCAGTAACCATCACACAGGGACTGGGGGAAAAGAGATAGTGATTTCTAAATGTAACTGGAGTCCAGGCTTGATTTTGGCTTTAAACAGAGCTGCAGCTTCAGGAGAAAGGATGGAAGGAGGCTGGTTTGGGAAAAAGATTGGGAACTGGAAATACCTTTCTGCAAATGGCCACTTCTTTCCATACACCAGGCCTAATATACATATAATTTAGAAGTAATAAATTCAAGTTACATAAAGTAAATAATCATTCTGAAAAGCCACGACTCGACTGAATTAAGAACTTCCCTGAAAGCACTGTTGTTAACCTCTGGAGTTTTCAAATAATAAAATTCATTCTTCTCATCCAACTTTTACATCATCTCACTATTAAGAACAGTGGCTTCCTGGATGACTGTTAATGATGGTTTTCTTTATTATATTTTAGACCATTTGGCAAAGTTTATTGATTTATACTTCCTTGTAATTAGTTGTAGTGATTAAATTAGCTTTTATGGCCCTCTAGGGATTGACTTTTTAAAGAATCAACATTTCTCCCAAATTGTGTGCTTTAAAACATAGTTAAATACCGTTTGAATTCAGTACTAAACCCTGTCATTGGTGAAACTGTGATTTTATACGTAGTTGCTTTCTCATCCCCTTACTTATATGGCACTATCATCCAATTACTTGGCAGCCAATAATAATAACAGCAGCCAACTTTTATTGAGTGATTACAATAAACCGAACATTGTGCTAAGTGCCTTAATGCATTATTTCATTTAATTCTCTCAACAACTTTATGAGGTAGGGACTATTTAATGAATAAGGAAATTGAAACTTGGAGGCGTTAAGTCACTCAGCTGATAAGCAGCAAAACAAGAATTTGAACCTAGGGCCACTCCAACATCAAAACCACTACTTTTAACCACCAAACTCCACTGTCTCACTGCTAAGCGAGCCATGCAGGGCATCTTCTACACATAGGTGACATAACTGACATAATTTGAAGGGTGGTTGTATTAGTCAGCCAAAGGGGTGCTGATGCAAAATACCAGAAATCTGTTGGCTTTTATAAAGGGTGTTTATTTGGGGTAGAAGCTTACACTTACCAGGCCATAAAGCATGTTACTTCCCTCCCCAACGTCTGTTGCCTCGTGTTGGAGCAGGATGGCTGCTGACATCTGCAAAGTTTCAGGCTTCCTGAGTTTCTCTCTTCCTGGGGCACGTTTCTCTCCAGGCTCAGTTGCTCTGCTCTCTCCACAAGGCCAGCTGTAAACTATCAGGCGAACAGCTCGTCTCTCTTCCCGGGGCCTCTGCCATGTCTAATGGAGCATTTTCTCTTTTCTCACATATCTGCTTCTCTGTGTATTTACTTCCCGGGGCTCCAGCATTAAAACTCCAGCATCAAAACCCCACTGTCTGCTCTGCTGTGTGGTTTTCTCTGTGAGTCTCCACCCCCTACTGACATAGCCCAATCAAAACCTTAATCATAATTTAATCAAGTAAAATTGAAACCTCTGAATCCAATACAACCTAATATGCCCAGAGGAAGAAACCAGTTTACAAACATAATCCAGTATCTATTTTTGGAATTTATAAATAATGCCAAACTGCTACAGTGGTGGAATGCCCCTCTTAATCAAAAATATCTCCTGTCACCAAACTCTTTTGAGGCCGAAATTCCACCACTAACAAGATTCCTTTGTTGAAGGTATTATATATCCCTGGAAAGATAAATATTCCAATACAACACTACTCAAAGTGTGGTCTGTCAAAGAGCTAAAACTATAAAACTTTTAGAGGAAAACATAGGAGTAAATCTTCATTATCTTGGGTTAGGCAAAACTTTCTTAGATATAACACCAACAGTACAAGTAGCAAAAGAAAAAAAAATAGATAAATTGGACTTCATCAAAATTAAAATTTTTTATGCTGGCATGATACCATCAAGAAAGTCAAAAGACATCTCACAGAACAAGAGAAAATATTTACAAATCATATATCTAAGGGTCTAGTATCTAGTCTATGTAACAAACTCTTATGACTCAGCAACAAAAAGACAAAAAGCCCAAATAACATAAAATAAAAACCCAAAGGATTTGAATAGGCATTTCTCCAAAGAAAAAATACACATGTCCAATAAGTATTATAAAAAGATGCTCAATGACATTAGGGAAATGCAAATTAGACTACAATGAGGTGCCACTTCACACCCACGAGGATGGCTATAATCAAAAAGACAGACAATAACAAGTGTTGGTGAAAATGTGGAGAAACTGTAACCTTTATCACTTTCTCTTGGGAATATTAAATGGTACATTCCTTTAGGAAACAGTTTGGCTATACCTCACAATGTTAAAGATAGTGTTACTATATGACCCAGCAATTCCATTCTAGTTATATGTCAAAAAAATGAAAATATGATATATATCCACACAAAAACTTGTACTTGAATGTTCATAGCACCATTATTCACAATAGCCAGAAGTGGAAACAACCTATATGTCCATCAATTGAATGGATAAAAAATGTGGTACATCCATATAATGGAATAATATATGGTCATGAAAAGGGGTGAAGTACTGATACAAGCTATGGCATGGATGAAATTTGAAAACCTTATATCAAGTGGAAAAAACTAGGTCTCTTACAAAAGGCTACATAATATATGATTCCATTTCAATGAAATGTTCAGAATAAATTTATAGAGACAGAATGTAGTTTAGTGGTAGCTTAGGGCTAGGGGAGGCGGTTGGGAGGAATGGGCAGTGACTGCTAATGGAAATTAGGTTTCTTTCCCGGGTAATAGAATGTTCTAAAATTAGATTGTATGATGACTGCACAACTCTGTGACTATTCTAAATGTCATTGAATTGTATACTTTAAATGGATGAACTGTATGATACATGAACTATATCTCAATAAATCTATGATTAGAAAAAAAAAAGTAGTCTGTGGGCCAGTGCTGGATAATCAGCTGTTTGTTTTGGGGCTGCAATAAGAAAATGAGTTTGTACCAAACCTGTATTCTAGCTAAGATAGCCTGGCAAATATTTATTCAACAACTACTTTTGAGCACTCACTTTGTATCAGGTGCTGTTGCAGGGACTGGGAACATTTTGGTGAGCAAAACTACCTGGTCCCCTGATCGGAAAAACTTACATTCTGGTGGTTGGGGGAAAGGGACTCTGATACTATACAAACAAATAAATAAACAAAATATTTTGAGGTAGTGATAAGTTTAGTAAAGGGAAAAAACTGGATGATGTGATGTGGCATTGGAATGGGGATTAATTTAAGTTGGGGAATCTGGCAGGCCTAATGGGGAAGTGGTGTTGAGCTGATACGTCATCAATAAGAAAACATCAGCCATGCTCTGAAGTGGGTCTGACACTCAGGCCTTCAGGCAAGAGCAAGCTTCTTATGTTCCAGGTATGGAAGAAAACCCTTCTTCCTCCATAAAGGAAAGCCTCTCACTCTATCAGCTGGAAGCCCCTGTATCTTTCAGCCCACAGATGACCTCATGACTACAGTTTCTCCCCGAGTGTCTGCGCTGCCCTGCTCTTGACTGCACTACCTCTCCATTCGTGCACCTTCTCCCAAGAAAGCATCGTGCAAAATGAGCTTTTAGAACCAGCAAATGTGCTCTGATAAGGCTAGTAGTTTTGCCCAGCCAAAGGAGCCCAGAATGGAGCTGCCAGCAGAAGGGAAGAGTCTTACTGAGCTGCAGAGAAGCCCTCCCTCAGTGCAGCTACTAAAGAAATCCAGGTAAATGTCTCTAAAGTGCCACCTCTTTAATGAATAATAATCCTCAGACAAGCCCAGGCTAATGGGGAATCACTCCTCCCTATAAACCGTGCATAGGAAGAACTTCCTAAGGGGAGGATTCTGGAACTGTACCATCTTGCCGAGACCTTTCTTTGAGATGCTGAAGGCATCTACAGGATGGCATAAATGTAGTTCTGCTCAGAGCCAAAATATGGGACAGATAGACTTCCCTACAAATCGTTCCAGGAAGAGTGTTTTGAACTCTAGCTCTTCACTTATGCCCTTTCTTTTATCATTACCTATCACTAACGATAAATAGCATTAATTGTTTGAAGGACTTCTAGGAAGATGGCAGACTAGAAAGACAAGGGACTCTCTTCTCCTCCAGAAAAATAGCTAGAGGACAGGCTGAAACAGCCTGGAAAAAGATCTTCTAGGGTATATGACACCAGGAGAAGGCTAGACACCGGCCAGAGGAAAAAAGGACAAAGGAGGGAAATCCTGAAGACAGAACTATGAGTTGAAACCAGCAACAGCTGCTGCCGGCACCCTCTCCCACACTGAAGACACGTTAGAATTCTCAGGCCTCTGGGCCTGCAGCTACAGACAAAGGGGGCTGCAGGGATCTACCACCCCAGGGAAAGGGAGAGAGAGGGACACAGACTAAAGGTGACTCAGCTTTTGGCTCAAAAATTTGGTCTGCTATGTCCCAGGAGCCCTTCCAGGCTGGATAGGGCCCAACGATTGTTTGCCTTGGGAGCCAGCAAGGGGCTAAAGATATACAACCCTCCCAATCTCCTCCCCTACTAACCTGGATGGATTGTTGAGGACTCAGAGGGGAGCAGAAATATTTCCAACCCCAGAAAAGGGAGGGGGCTGCCAGAGAAGGCTGGAGAAATGTCTCTGAGAAAGTTTTAATTACAAGGCTCTTAGCTTCCAGGCAGGAAGCCCTATTACACTGATCTGGTCTGTGTTGCAACAAATACACTCAGACCAGGCACTGGACTGAAGAGTGTCAAAGAGCGCCATCCGCTGGCAGATCAAGAAAGTGCATGTGAGAAAATTAAAAATAAGTAAGAGGCTTTTTCTAGCCTTTATAACTTCCCTCCCCAAGGCCCTAGGATGCCAGTCTACAACCAGTCACTGGATCCAGAGCCCAGTTTTGAGCAATGTGCAGGGACAACCCTAACAATCCAGATCAAACCATGAATCAAAAAGCAGTGGTAACACACAGCCTCCTGCCACTAAATCCTTACAAAAGAGAAAAAAATGGAGCATCTGAGTAAACTACATCCTAATCAGATGCCTAGACATCAGCAAAAAATTACAAGCCATACTGAGAAAATGGAAGATATGGCCCAAGAAAAGGAATATATCAAAGCCACAGAAGAGACACAGAATTTGAGAGAACTAATTAGCAAGATAGCAAGATGCACACAAATTTCCAAAATCAAATTAATTAGTTGAAAGACAGTATGACTAAAGAGATAAATGACATCAAGAAGACATTGAATGAGTCCAAAGAAGAATTTGAAATCCTGAACAGTAAAGTAACAGAGCTCATTGGAACGAAAGACACAATAGGTGAAATCAAAAACACATTGGAGGCACACAACAGCAGACTTGAAATGATAGAAGAAAGAATAAGTGATACCAAAGACAGGACAGCTGAAATTGAAGAGAGAGAAAAGAATGGAAAAAATTGAGCAGGGGCTCAGAGAGTTGAATAATGACACAAAATGTAACAACATACATGTCATGGGAGTTCCAGATGGAGAAAAGAAGGGAAAAGGGGCAGAAAGAGTATTTGAGGAAATATTAGATGAAAATTTCCCATCTCTCAAGAAAGAAATGAACTTACATGTCCAAGAAGCACACAGTACCCCAAACAGAGTAAATCCAAATAGGCCTACTCCAAGACACATACTACTCAGAATTTCAAAGATCAAACATAAAGAGAAAATTCTCAAAGCAGCAAGGGAAAAGGAAAACATCACATACAAGGGACATCCAATAAGACTTAGTTCTGATTTCTCTTCAGAAACCAGGGAGGCAAGAAGACAGTGGTATGGTACAATTAGGATACTGAAAGAGAAAAACTGTGAGCCAAGAATTCTTTATCCAGCAAAATTGTCCTTCAAATACGAAGCTGAGTATAAAATAGTCACAAACAAACAGAAACTAAGAGAGTTTGCAAAAAAGAATCCACCTTTGCAGGAAATATTAAACAAAGTCTTAGAACTTGAAATAAAAAGATAGGAGAGAGAGGCCTGGAGGAAAGTATAGAAGAAAGAATAGGAAAAGGATAACCGAAAGAGTAAGAAGAGAAAAATCTGATACGACATAAGAAAATCAAAAAATAAAATGGTGGAAGTAAATAATGTATTTACAGTAATATCATTGAAAGTGAATGGATTAAACTCCCCAATCAAAAGATACAGGCTGACAGAATGGATTAAAAAAAAACATGAGCCATCCATATGCTGCTTACAGGAAACTCACCTTAGACCCAGGGATACAAACCAGCTGAAAGTAAAAGGTTAGAAAAAGATACTCCATGCAAATAGTAACCAGACTAAGTGGGATTTTTTTTTAAAGATTTATTTATTATTTTATTACATATCTCCCCTCCCCCCCGCTGCGGCGACGCGCCGAGACTGGTCACTGCACAGGCAGGCGCGGCTTTCCCCGCTTGTGGGCGGCTTCTGCTTCCATTCACGGCCAGCTTTCAGTTCATGGGTGACTGGCTGTGCTCCATTCGCGGGCTACCTGCCCTGCCCGTGGCGGCTTTTGCCCTGTCCGTGGCAGTTTTTTGCCCTGCCCACAGCGGCTCTGGCCCGCCCATGGCAGCTTGCCATTCTCAAGGCGGTCTGCCCACTAGGAGAGGTCCCCGGGAACCGAACCCGGGGCCTCCCATGTGGTATGCCGGTGCCCTATCCACTGGGCTATCGAGCCGGCCCCCAGACTAAGTGGGATTTATTCCTGGTATTCAAGGCTGCTTCAACATAGGAAAATCAATGCATAATGTACCACATCAACAAATTGAAGGGAAAAAACCGCATGATCATCTCAATCAATGCAGAAAAGACATTCAACGAAATCCAGCATCCTTTTCTGATAAAAACACTTCAAAAGATAGGAAAAGAAGGAAAATTCCTTAATCTGCTAAAAGGCATATATGAAAAACCCACAGCTAACATCATACTCAATGGGGAAATGTTGAAAGCTTTCCCTCTAACATCCAGAACAAGACAAGGATGCCCACTGTCACCATTGTTATTCAATATTGTACTAGAGGAAGTTCCAGCTAGGACAATCAGACAAGAAAAAAAATATTAAAGGCATCCAAATAGGAAAAGAAGAACTAAAACTCTCGCTGTTTGCGGATGACATGATCTTGTATTTAGAAAATTCTGAAGTATCCACAACAAAGCTACTTGAGCTAATAAATGAGCTCAGCAAAGTGGTAGGATGCAAGATCAACACACAAAAATCAGTATTGTTTTTGTACACTAGTACTGAACAATCTGAAGAGAAAATAAGGGGGGAAATTCCATTTACACTAGCAACAAAAAGACTCAAATACCTAGGAATCAATTTAACCAAAGAAGTACAGGCCCTATATGCAGAAAACTACAAAACAATGCAAAAAGAAAATTTAAAAGACCTAAACAAATGGAAAGACATTCTGTGTTCAAGACTTGAAAGAATAAATATCGTGAAGAAGTCAATCTTATCCAAACTGATTTATAGATTCAATGCAATACCAATCAAAATTCCAACAGCCTACTTTACAGAATTAGAAAAGGTAAGTTACCAAATTAATTTGGAAGGGAAAGTGTACCTGAACAGCCAAAAGCATTCTAAAAAAGAAGAGCAACATGGGAGGAATTTCACTGCCTGACGTTGAAACATATTACAAAGCTACAGTGGTCAAAACAGCATGGTACTGGCATAAAGATAGACACATCAATCAGTGGAATAGAATTGAGAATCCAGAAATAAACCCTCACCTATACGGTCAATTGCTTTTTGACAAACCTACCAAGTCCATGTTAACAGGACAAAACAGTCTCTTCAACAAATGGTGCTAGGAGAACTGGGTATCTATAACCAAAAGATTGAAGGAGGACCCCATCTCACTCCCTATACAAGAATCCACTCCAAATGGATTAAATACCTAAATATAAAAGCCAGGACCATAAAACTACTAGAAGAAAATGTAG
>PVKH010002756.1:0-26397 GCA_004027955.1 Chaetophractus vellerosus
AACTGTGCTATATTCAATTCAAAGGCAGGACAGGAAAAAAAAAAAAGGTGGTGGGGGCAATATATGAAACCTAAGAAGATATCATGAGTTTTGTATGCTTTTGTCTGACTTTCATACTTTTGAAGAGAAACATGAGTAATTGTTATATATTTCCCAACATATGCCTTTAAGCTCCTGTATCAGTTTAACTGAAGTGTTCTGGGATTATTTAATGTGCCATTATGGTAAAAACTGACATCATTTGCAACGACTTAATTTTCTCATTACTGTGTAGTCAATACATATTTCTGAAATAAATTAGATGAGGAGTGTGATAAAAACTGCAGTGTCATCAATAACATCCAAATTCAGATGTAAGTGTTGATGAAATCAGTCTCATTTTTGTTATTGCTGCTTTTTTAATTTATAAATATGAAATGCGGGCTTGTGAGATAAGCATACTGTAACACAATATCATATTTACTTATTTTTGCTTCTTAGAATTCTATTTAAGACTTGGTTTGATAAAAGCTCTGCCACTAAAAGAGTTTGGAAAAACTTTTGGAAGATAATAAACTCCTTAAATCTGGGTACTATATGTTTTTTAGGCTTCTGAGTTAATTGATCTTCAACAATAATTGCTCTTCCCCCTCTTTGTTTCTTAATTTGTGGCAGGGTTCTCTTTGAGGGTTAATTCTAATTAGGACTTATCCAAGTCCAATTTTAGAGAAAGTAATTTACTATTAAGTGCAAATGTCTTTTCATTGTCTTTTGTAAACACCTGAACTATGTATAGTCGAGCCCTACAGTTTAGTATAATATTGTTCTGAAGCTTTCTTCTGTGGAATTACCTCTGCAACGTCATGCCTGTGTGTGCTCAGAACCTCAACTTTCATTCTCTACTCTAATCAGTCATGACATCTGCACAGGCCTTTGGTCTGAACCTCTTTTGTCTATAAATTGTGCAAAGGCCTTTGGCTAATAGCAGTGAATTATGGCCTGGTTTGACTTGAAAACTTCATTAGTATAATGACTGAAACTCTTTCATCTCATGGAATGCCATGTTTGGGACTTATTCTGTGAGAGAGTTTTTAAAATATTTTATTGTGGTAAATTTTACATAACATACAATTTGTCGTTTTAACCATTTTAAATATACATTAATTAGATTCACAATGTCGTGCAAACATCACCGTGGACAAGGCTTCATCACCCTCCCGCAAACAGTGTTGCAGTGAGAATCTAGTCTTGTATGATACTGTGCCACGAGTTTGCACCGTTAAACGATTCCCTGAATGACAGGCTGCCTTACCTAATTTCCTGGTCTTCACGTTTTCTATTCTTTTGGATTTTAGAGTGTGTCCAAGTTTACTGATTATGAATTGAAGGCCTATGCCAAAGCAGGGTCTGTGGCTGATGAAGTCATTTCATCCATGCGAACAGTGGCGGCTTTTGGTGGTGAAAAACGGGAGGTTGAAAGGTTGGTTAATTGAAATGTCTGCCTCTTTCCTGAGTTTCACGGACCAGCACAGTAATCTGAATCTTCCCCGTTGTCCCTCGTGGACGATCCACCTTGGTCTGTGGCAGATTGAAAGAGTTTTGGTTCAAGAGGTAGCTGAGGAGAGACATTCAGATGCGTCAACACACTATTAGAAGTCCTCCAGCCTTTAGTTATGTGTTTTTGAAGAAGTTGTGGTCGGTGTATTTTAGAAAGCCTGTCTAAGATTAGATGTTTGTTTCAAACTCTGGTGGTATGTACATATCACATCTATCACATCTACACCACCTCATGCCAGTCTATAACCCTATTTGCTGCCATGAAAGAAAAGCCTACAAAGTTCAAAATGTAATTCCACACATTTTTATTGAACATATTTTATTTTATTCAGCTGCTATGCTACATGCTCTTTATAAAATTTTATAAGATTTCTATTTTTTCCAACAAATATATGGTATATTATAGACCATCATTCCAGATATTAATTCTTAATGAAAATAAAAAACTAAATGGCCAAAACAACACAACTGTCCAAAAGTACAATTTTGTTTATTCCTTAGTTCATCTATTTCTTGAATTCCTTCTATGTGCAAGGTACTGATTATATTTTAAAATCACCAAATTAATGGTAGCTCTTATTTTATGTATTGTAGATATATTATGATGTCATTCTCCATTGCCACCAAATCCACCAAATAAAAAATACACTTCACTTAATAATCTCTATTCTCCTTTTCTTTTCTTTCTTTCTCTCTCTCTTTCTTTCCTTTTCTTTCTTTCTGTTGTTTTAATTTGTTAATGTTTGTTTTTCTTTTCTTTTTAGTTTTTTCTTTATTTGTTTCTTATTTTTCCCTTTTACTTTTTTTAGTTCATAAAACTTTTCTCATAAAAAATTTTAGTAGCATATTTCCTCCACCATAAAAGATATTAATTATCCTTATTGCAGATAAAAGAGGGAGTGTACATGTTTTAAAAATGGAAAAAACATAGGATAGTCCTTCAGTTTGTGCCTTGTGAGATGCTGAAAGTTCCCTATGAATTTTTTTTCGAGATTTTGAAAAACAGCTATACAATGTCGGAGCAGTAAGACAATGTCTGTGGTTAAAGGCTAGATCATAGAAGCACTGAAACCTCGTTCTTGGGTTGAATTTCCAGATAGTTTCAGTTTTCTGTGTCCCATAGCTGTTGACTATACCCGTGAACCTGATGAGTTTTCTTACGAAGTAACATCTTGGCCACAGGGTAAATGGGTGAATGCCTACAAACACTAGTTCCAAATCTGGGACAAAACACCCAAATCACCTGAATTGCTTATGGGGGTCAGTTGCATCGTTTTCTGACAGAAAGTATGCCATGTAAACTCAAAAAAAACAATTCACGCACAACTAGTACTAGCTCCCTAATGTCAAAACATTTGTGCTGAAAATTCTCATAAAGCAACGTTTCCCCACTGTTACTCACCCGGGCAGCAGTTCACCCATGAGGCTTTGCGACACATCATCTCTGTAACACATTTTTTTGCCAGGTTGAAACAGATTTTAAATAACTATACAGAGGTTGTGGTAGTTTTCTTTCTCTAAAGCTGCTCTATGCTTGGGGTGGTTTTATAATCAGTTAGTAAAACCATTGCATTGTGGCCAGTTTTTAATATTGTAACTTGAGCTGCTGCTTCTGAATTTTTCTCTTCACAGGTATGAAAAAAATCTTGTGTTTGCCCAGCGTTGGGGAATTAGAAAAGGTATAGTGATGGGATTCTTCACCGGATATGTCTGGTGTCTCATCTTCTTTTGCTATGCACTGGCCTTCTGGTATGGCTCCAGCCTTGTCTTGGATGAAGGAGAATATACAGCAGGAACTCTTGTCCAGGTACCTTGATCTTGACTTAGGCATATCATATTCAGCTGGTATCTCAGAAAAATTCACTGTTAATAGTTTTTAAAATTCTTTTATTGTCTGAGGGGGGAAAGCATCCATGATTTGATGGCGTCCATCTGCAGAGGTAAATGATACTTACGCATTTTGTAATAAAGGGATGCTGCATTATTTGAATTGATGAGGCCAGCAATTTAATGATTTCCAATTAGCTTAAGATTTTATAGCAGTAAAACTATAGTTTCCTGTCTGCAGTTCAAAAGATAATATGCATGAAAATGAAAAGTCAGTGATTGCTCAGCTGAAATTTAATAGCTCATATAGTGGAGCTTAATAATAGTACAAGATACACACTAATGGACATATTTGTGAAACATAATGAGTTACTAAAATACCAAGTCCAGAATATCATCAACTGAATATTTAATACAAATATCTTTTATTAGTCACTTGTGCTATAACAGCTTAAACTGTATAATGCCAAGGCTGTTTTAATTTTCAGTGTCCTTTCAGTTATTCATTCAATAAATAATTATTGAGCATCTTCTATGTGCCAGACCCATACAAAGTGCCAGGTGCTCAATAGTGAGAAAAGAAATGTGGCCTTTGTCTTGATGGAATTTATACTTTTGTGGGGGAAGATAAACAACAGGTAAATAATCACATAAATGCATGATGATAAGTGGTGCATATGCTAGAAAGTAGACTATAGGGAACCTTGACGGTGACTAGCAGAGTAACCAGCTGTGGTTCAGGTCAGGGAAGACTTTTTATCCTGCTCCCTCTCCCAAGGCCTTTCCTCCCTGGGTTATGTTACACAGCTGGACTCTTGTCATGCTTCAGTCCTCAGCTGAATGGCACTTCCTCAGCCTGGCCTCCAATGCTCATCTAATCTTTTATTCTATTTTATGGCATGTTGTACTTTTCCTTCAGTCTTTATATAACATTGAAATTTTTCATTTAGTCATTCACATTTGTCCGCTGCCTTTTTTCTGCCCTTAGAAGCCCTATGAAGTCAGGGATCTGATTTGTTTCATTTGCCCTCGTTCGGAGTTTGGCACATAATGGGCTCTCAAAAGATATTTGTTGAAGAAATAAATGAAGCAATGTTTTACTTTGGACATGAAGTCAGAGAAGGCTGAAGAGTGGGACTGGGAAAGAATTGCCATCAGAGAGAGCAGTAGAAGCAAAGATCCCGAAACATGGGAGGGCTAGGGCCCAGGAGGGGGAATGAGGGCAGATTAGCTTGAGAGATGGGAGGGAGGGCTGTGTGAGGGCAGGGTAATTAATCCTAAGAGTAATGAGAAGCCAGGGAAAGGTTTATAAGTGAAGGGAGAAGACAACATCACTTTTTTTTAAAAGATTTCTTTCTTTCTCTCCCCCCGTCCGCCTCATTGTTTGCACTCGCTGTCTGCTCAGCTTCTTTTTAGAAGGCACTGGCACTGGGAACTGAACCTGGGGCCTCCTATGGGGGAGGGAGGCACCTAATTGCTTGAGCCACTTCTGCTCCCTGTTTGTTATGTCTCTCATTGTGTTTCCTCCCTGTCTCTTGGTTGCGTCATCTCAGTGTGTCATCTTGTTGCATCAGCTCACCATGCCAGCTCGTTGAGTCAGTTCACTGTCTTGCTCGTCTTCTTTAGGAGGCACCAGGAACCAAACCCGGGACCTCACATGTGGTAGGCGGGTACCCAACCTCTTGAGCCACATCCGCTTCGCCAGCTCTGACTGGGGTGGGCAAATGATGGATGCAAAAAGACCATCTAGTGGTCCAGGTGGAGAGATGCTAGTAGCTTGGATCAGGGTGATGGCAGTGGAAATGGAAAGACGAAGACTGATTCAAGAATTATTTAGGAAGTAAAATTGATGGGACAGTTTAACCTGATTTAAAATTATCTGGAGAAGTATGTTATATCAAAATGTAGAGCGCTAAGAAGTTGTTTCATATAGGATTTTAAAAAAATATTACTTTGTCTCAGATGCTGAATGGAATGGGCACCAATTTAAAAAAACACCAAAATTTGTATTACCAGAAATTTTCTAGTGAAAGCCTGAGATTCCAGATGTACTGCTTTGGTATAAACACACTTCTAGGGAAAATTGAATGGCAATTTGATTTGCAAATAGAAATGATTATCAGTGGTCACAACATAATCATTGTAAGTTTCTGCCTTTTTTCATTAAGAGCATGATAATCAACTAAGAATGACTTTTTAAATTCAGTTCTTCTTTGCAACATGAACAATTGACATCACTTTGAACTTTGTAGAGAAAATTAAAGCCATAATGCATATTTAAATGCTTTGCAAATGTTAAAGGGATAGTATAGATGGAAAGTGTTATTATTGTCATAATTTAACAACCTTCTTAACCACTTAGATATAGGTTTGCACATTTGAAAAGCTAGTGAAAGCATTGCAGACCTGAAATCTGACTATAAAGTCCCTTGTCTTATTTCTTTTTTAAATCCATTGTCTTTATTGATACAGTTACTTCTGAGGACTTTTGATAATTACTAAACCAGGGGTACCTGTAGTTGAGTTTAGTCCCAGCTGTTTATATCTCCTCACTCTGCAGAAAGACATGAACTGATAAAAGCCATCCTTCCTTTCATTCTGTATCTCTAAGGAGAGAGCAGAGGCATTCATAAATAATGTTTCAGAAAAAAAATCAATTGGTAAATTGAAAATTAAGTAATACACAATTCCAATTGGAAACATTGGATTAAACCCCCTTAGTAACTCTTCTTAGCAAGAATCCAGTGTTGTGGTTCTCATCTTCAAGTTTCCTATCAGTTGGCCTGTGAGCTGTTCTTTTCTTTCTGTCAATAATTCATTCTTTCAATGATATTTCTTGAGTACTCACTATGTGCAGACATGGTATATAATGCATCTCAAACATTTTAATCATCAATGTTAAACTCTTACTCCTAAGCTCTGCCTATATAGGCTCCTGCTACACCTTAAGAAATTTTTCTTTGGGAAGATAAGAGAAATTCTTTAATAGTAAAATCACGGTTCTCTCTGTCTCTCTGTCTCTCTCTCTCTCTCTTTCTCTCTCTTTCTTTTCTAATTGTGAGTTCTTGGCTGTACTTCTAAGCAGCATACTTTGAAGGCTGAGTATGCATGAGTTGAGTATAATATTTTAATCCACTAAACTAATTAACAATTAGGCTAATCTAGCACATTTTGTGATGCATAGAATCATTACTGACTGCATGGTAATTGGACATAAATGGTAAGTAGGTCACATAAATGACTATAATTAGTACCATTTGTATATAGACAAAAACGTATTTCTGTGGTCTGTCAGGAAAAAAGATGAAGGAAAGCCAAATGGTGAATTTTGCTTTTCCATGTCCCTCCTAAATTTGGGGATTAAATTATTTAAAAATAACAATAATAGAAAGTAACTTTTATTCAGTGTATTACAATGTGTCAGGGTTTGAGAGAGATGTTCATCATAATTCCATATGTACAATTCAATTTCCCTCTGCAGCTGATGTCATTGTACTACTGCTTAAAAAATGAAATGGAGGCTCATGAAGTTAAGAACCATGTGCCAAACGGCAGAGAGGAGTGGTTAGAGCTAGACGTCTGTGACGTGGAGGTCTTACCCATTAACCACTGCTCTCCTACCTCTGGACCTGTCTCCCAATGGCCACAGACCTCCATTCCCACAGAGCACACCCCCAGATTGAGTGTTCCCCACAGTCTCTCCTCCCCTCCCTCTTCCCACACTGTTGTCCACGGGACTAAAGAGTGGATTATTCAAGTTAAATGGTCTCTTGGGCTGTGTGCCTGCTACTGTGATGGTATTAGGTGTGGGACTCTGTCCTGCCTCACGCTTCGCTTCCTCTCAAATCCCCAGAGAGACGTGTTCATGAGGTAATGGCTCTCAAATCCAAGCAGAGCAAAGGTTTGATCCCAAACTGCATTTGAGGCTCCGGTGAATCAGTCTAGACTCTAGAGCAGGGACTGGCAAACTACAGGGTCAAATCTAGCCTTCTACCTGTTTTGGTCAATAAAGTTGTATTGGAAAGAAAACACACTTATTTGTAACTGCTTTCACTCCACAACAGCAGAGTTTAATAGTTGCTTCAGAAACCATATGACCCACAAAGCCTAAAATATTGACTATCTGGCTTCTTACAGAAAACATTTGCAGTCTGCTGCTCTAGACCCTGTGGAAAGCTTCCCTCGCTCAAGTTTTAAGGTCTTGATGAGAGAAGTCATACCAAATTAGACCATAAAAATAGTTCTGTCTTTTCCTCTCACCACCTCCTAAGTGTGGGACCTTGCTACTTCCATCATCATCCTCATCATTATTATTTATGTGACTGGCTCTGGATTAATCTCTTTATACACATTTTCTCATTTAATCCCAGCAACAACCCTATGAGGTTTATATGATCACTACCCTCATGTTATAGATAAAGAAATTGGAGTTTAGAAAGATTAACTAATCTGGCCATATGCTGTTATTGAGGAAAAGGAACCAGAAGCACAAAGAGAGAAATGTTTGTCCCGTACATAGGATGGAGAATTCAGGAAGAAGGTGAGGGAGGGCTGGCCTACCACCTGTGTGGAGCAGCCCTGACCCTGTTAATTATCCTGTTGTATGGATTGGGCAGGCAGGGAGATGACTGGGAGCTCTGAGGCATTTGATGGCCCTGCCACTTGAGCCACAAGGAAGAAAGAGAGCATGGAGGGTAGTCCGGGGTAATTTGCCCCATGCAGATATAACTAGGGGGTGGCATCTGGCCTATGGAAACCACCACAAGTTGAGGTCATCTGATCATCTGCAAAAGACTACATCCATGGAGGAGCCAACCTTTAGCTTGGCAAATAACTCCAGTCCCCAATACACGTTGACAATGAAATGACCTCAGTGTGAGTTATATGACGAGGACCAATCCTTTGGTTGATGGGGTGGGAGAAGACTTGTGCTCCTCTTGGAGGCATGTTGAGGAATTACGACATTATGTCCTCGCCTTTATAAACAATATTGATAAGGACAAAATACTATTTGGTGGGAACATCTGGCCATGATCAGGTAGGTTTCTCCTAACTTAACAAGACAGGTAGGTTGATGAGTCAAAGGGCAGCTTCCCCAGATCTACATAGGGACCTGGCTATTGCCCCTGTTTGCAGTCAGAAGCAGGCGTGTCTGGAAGCTACCAGCATGGCAGTCAAATACTTATTACTTGTTGTGATTTAGGGCACCTCCATATCTCTCTCTTTCCTTTTCTGCTGAAAGGATTAAATGAAGTAAAATAGGTAAAGCACTTAGAAATATACCTTGCTGTTGTTATGATGATTTTTAGTAGGAGCAGTTATCCTACTGTAAGTACTGATATCTAAGACAGTCAGACTGACCTTAGGTCAGAAAACCATTCTCAGGCTGTTTATATATGAATCAAATGATCATATAAGTATTCTAACCCACATTTTGTCTATATGAGGCCTTGCATAGGCCCCTTACTCATTTTAAAACATGTTATTTGTAGAAGAATGATGTTCAGTCAAAAATAATGTAGTCTTTTAAATTACAGCAGTGGAAAACTTGGAGATACTTTAAAAGGAGTTTCTAAAAACCCATTTAGCTTTCAAACTCCCCTCGAAGAATATTTCTGAGGAATCTCTAAACTTACATGGATGGTCCAAATGATAGCATGATTTACAAGTCCACAAAAACCCTGAAAACGCTGTCTCTTTTCATTTCAGATTTTCCTAAGTGTCTTAGTAGGAGCTTTAAATCTGGGCAATGCGTCTCCTTGTTTGGAAGCCTTTGCAACTGGACGTGCAGCAGCCACCAGCATTTTTGAGACAATAGACCGGGTATGTAAAAGCCAAAAGTAAAACTCATGAGCAGGTGAAGGGAGAGAGTGGTAAAACCCTGTAGAATTTATCCTCAGTGTTAAAAAATATGAGCAGCTAGCACAATGCGCTTTATTCAGCCATACTTAAGTGCTATCAAGAGCCCATGAAAGAGTGAACTAGAACAAATAAGACCTCTGCTGTCATACTCACACTGGAAGACAGGCAATAAAGAAGCAGGCACATTCAAAAATAAGATAACACCAGAGAGTGATAAATACAAGGAAGAAAAGAAAACGTGCTGTGATAGTGACTGGGATTGGGAGAGGAGTCTTTAGATTGGGTGGTGGTAATAACACCTCTGAGGTTGTGGTATTGAGCTGAAAACCAAAGGACGAAAATGCAAAGGCGTTTGGGGGGAGGGGGTGCCTGGGAAGTGAGAACAGGGAGAGTATTCATGGAAGAGAGTCTTCCAGGTTGGGAAAGTGCTTGGTGAAACCATGGAGCTGAAAGGAGTCCAGTGTGACTGAACAGAGTGAGAAAGAGGCCAAGGCTGGAGAGATGGGAAGGGGCCAGATCATGCAGAGCTTTAAGGCCGAGTTCATGAAATGGGATTATCTCCTAAGTGTGATGGGAAGTCTACAGAAGCTTGCAAAGAATCTTGGTAGCCTGGCTGGGGTTTTTCCTGGTTAATATATTGGAACACATTGGAGGTCAAGCTAGTGAGTCAAAACCCAAAAACTGAAGACAGAAGATGGCAATATGTTGTTCTTCCTCTCTGAAAAATTGTCCTGGGCTAAGTGTCAAAAGCCCTGGGTGGAGTGGGTGGAGCTCAGCGGCTGAGTGCCTGCTTCTCATGCATGAGGTCCCAAGTTCAATCCCTGATCCCTCCTGGGGAAAAAAGAAGAAAAAAAAAAAAAGCCCTGGAAATCTGCAGAGGTGTTTTGTGGTCCCCTGAACCAAAAGTATTTTCTGCCAGACAATGAGACTGTAACCTGCTAAAGGAAACCACTCATTTTATCTGTTTTCCATTTTGTGGTTTCATATATTGGGATTTGGGGGATGCCTTTGTCTCTTAAAAAAAGAGAGTGTCAAAAAAACAAACAAAAAAAAAACACACATTAAAAAAGTTGAACTATGCAAATTCTACCTCTGTCCTAAGGTTATCATATGCTCAAATAAGATGAAGAATCTAAAAGTTCCCTGAAACTATGAAATATTACAAAATTAAGGCATTTACAATTTTAAAAAATGATGTATTTATATACAAAGAAAATTATATTTTTATCTTTATTAGAGACTCAAGAAGAAGAAAGTAAATTATACTACACTCTTAATAGAGCTTTGGTTATAGTTTCCCTTACTAGTTATGGGAGAGGGAAGAACCTGACCCTAGATTGTTCTACTGGCTGGAGGTGGCCTTCATGCTTGTCTGGTTAACTAGAATGGTTAAGTTCTAGATTAGGTTCACTACTAACAACAGAGGTGAAAATAAGCACATAAATTCAAAGTTGGTAGTATTTGAAAACCCCACTTGAGGAAATTCAGTTTTAATCATCTACACTGGATACTCACAGGTAGAGAGTACTAGTGGATCCAACTTGGTTGACCCTAGGCAAGATATTTAACCTGACACTCCACTTCTGCAGTCTATTAGGTTACAGTGGCAATACATGAATGAAAAAAGCACCCCAAGGTTATAACAGCATTATCCACAAGAGCCGACAGGTGGAAACAACCCAAGTGTCTTTCAGCAAAGAAATGACAAAATGTGGTCACACCCACAATGGAATATTATTTACCATAAGAAAGAATGAAGTTCTTAGACATGCTGCAACATGGAAGAACCTTGAAAACATTATGCTCAGTGATATAAGCAAGGCACAAAAGGACAAATATTGTAAGATGTCACTTATAAGATGTCTAGAAATAGATTAGCAGAGACAGAAAGTAGATGGAGGTAATGGGGGAGTGTATGTCTGGTGGATATGGAGTGTTTGTAAATAAAGATCAATCAATCACAGGAGCTAAAACAAACACCCTGTATATTGTTTTCTGAATGTAGTAAGATTTAAATAAATGGTGACTATGATTATTACCATTAATAATAAATAGTTTGGTAACTACTTATTTTTAGCATATCTGCAATGTTTTGTCAGATTGCTCTTCTGTTTTATAAGTAAAATTAAGCTGTGATTTAAAGTAAATGTGTACAATATAGCTCTTTACCTTTTGGTATTCTGCTCCAGAAACCGGTCATCGACTGCATGTCAGAAGATGGCTACAAGTTGGATCGAATCAAGGGTGAAATAGAATTCCATAATGTGACATTCCAGTATCCTTCCAGACCAGAGGTGAAGGTGAGTATCAGTCTTTCCCAGGGAACAGGGAGCATTTTTTCTTTGATGAATCATTTCCAGGGCCACAAATTACTTGTTTTCCTGAAGCCTGAACTCAGTTTCCAGGAACAGGATGCAGAGGCAAGTTTCTCTGAATGTGTCCTCAGTGTTGTGTCATTTCTCAGGTGGCAAAGCACATTCCTTTGCTATTACCATAAAGGGCAAAGCCCTCGGGTTGGATATAGTCTGGCAGCACACTGTTGAAATGAGTGGCAGGCCCTGTCACTCCAGGTCTGTGCTAAATTGTAAGGCACTCAGAGCAATTACAAAGTACTGTTTAGTCAGCCCCTGCCTCGGTGACTGCAGAAGGCGGAACATGCTGGGTGGATGTGGTATGAAGTGGTGAGGACAGCTGTCTTTATAGATTTAACTTCCCACCTGCGAGTTCACAAAGTTCAGTCCTTGTAGGAAGGTAACCTTACGATATCATTAAGTTGATTGTCCGGGGCACAAGGTGAAGAGAATTTACAGTTTTCCTGGACCTACTGAGCAAATACCTTTTAGGGCAATCTACAGTAAAATTAGTATCTCCTTCCCCTTAATCAGTTAGCTTTGAAATTAGATTTATTCTCATTTTTAACAGAATAGTCACCCTTTATTAATATTTCTTTTAGCTATCTGTTTTATATTTCTGTAAATTCCACATTATCAGCACAAATTAATTCTGATGTACATACCTGTAATGTATCTTGTGATTATATATTTGAAATATATTTTTGATTAATGCTGTGTGTGTCACATCTGTATGTAAATATTCTATGTCATAATGTTTATAAGGGGCCTTTGTGAAACTAAATCATGAGGTAAAACTCTCAGTAAAGATTTATAGTAGATATTTAGGACCAATTCATAACAGTTGCTCAACAAATATTGATTGAATTGAAGCGTATTTATTTCCTTTCTGTTTTATCTTCTATTCCGAATGCCAATAGTATGTTTTAATAAAAATCTTCTTACTTAGACCCATAAATATCCTTCATTCATACCATGAATATGTATTTAGCCCTGCTATGAGCCACATTGTACTTGGGTTATAAAAGTAGAAAAGAGGCACACTGATGCCTGCCTGTCCTGGTGGAGTTCACAGTTCAGTACAGTCCAGTGTGTGGTGATGGATTTGCAAGCCTGACTCTCTAGTGTGAAATGAGAGACATTCACACACAGTACTCCAAAACCACCTTTGCATAATAAGTATATAAATTAAACTAAATCTGCCCTTAATTAGTGAAAATATCCAACAGATAGTTACAAATTAGCTTGTTGTTCCTCCCTGCATAGGGAAGCATTCATTCCTACTTTTAACAGTACTATGTACCTAGTAAACACACTACAAATATTTATTGTGAAAATGTATTAAAGTAATGTTTATATGCGATACGAGTGTACCACAGCTTAAAATTTGTGAATTGGTTTAGTTAATCCATGATCAGTAAACTGATACTATATCTCTAACCTAATATTTTGTGTGTGTGTGTTTAACTAACTGGAACGGTCTCCCTGAGGTACCCCGCTATGTCAGAAGTGTTTAAATTAGATTTTGAAACATAATTTTAAAAGTTAACACGGCTTATTCACCTCATGTCATTTTTATTTGTTGGCTGCAGCCATCAATTAAATAATTAAGTAATGTGCTAATACAAAAACCTCATCCTAGGTGCTGTTTAATACTTTGTTGGTTATTGATGGATCTCAATGGGTATTGCTTTGGGGTCATAAGGAAATACACCCGGACACGCATGGTATCCTCACAAAGTGTTTCCCACTTATAGTCTAATTGCTTGATTAGGTACACACTGAAGATCTGAACCTTGTCACTTTTTTTCTCTACAGATTTTAAATAACCTCAGCATGGTCATTAAATCAGGGGAAACTACGGCTCTGGTAGGACCCAGTGGAGCTGGGAAGAGTACAGCACTGCAACTCATTCAGCGATTCTATGACCCATGTGAAGGGATGGTGTGTGTCTTCCAGAAACTTCTCAATACATGGGGATGAGGCGGGTACAAATGTGGATTTATTGGTCAGACACAAAGGCCTAGTATACAGTTGACAAATGTAGAACTGATTTAGTGAAAACACTGCATGCTGGCAGTGTTTGATGAATAACCAGTCAATTCACACAGAGGTAACTGAACGTGTCAGCCTCTTCATTGGTATATTTTTCTATTTCTTTCATTTTATTATGATGAAATCATGATTGTTTCCTTAAGTTCCCCAAATGAAAAGTGTAAAAAAGCTAACACACCTAGAAATTCATAAAGAACAGCTCTTGATTACTGCTTTGAAAAGTTAGGTTTTAAAAAAATTTATAGAATTTCACAAACTACTTGGTCTCTTTTCCTTATATTTGTTTGACCATAAACATGGACTGAAAGGAAGAAAGTTAATATTAATAACCACTGTTCATTCATCACATATCATATGCCAGTCGCTTTATAAAAATGATCACTTATTCTCTCAATGACAACCAAAGATAAATATGCCCATTTTATATATGAGCAAGCAGAGACTCAGAGCTTGCATCCAAGTCACTTAGCTGGGAAGCAACAGATCAGGATTTGAACCCAAGTCCCTTGGGTGTCAGAGCTTATGATCTTTTACCCTGTCTCAAAATCATTCTTGTCAGCATCTCCTTGATGTCTTGAGATAGACTCATTTGACTGTATATTAAGTGGCTTCGATGCATACTCTATAATGTATTTAATGTCACACCAACATGACAAACATAATGGAATTGTCCTTTTGCACAGACATTTCATTCTCTGATTCTTCACTGCTTACCACCATAACTACACTCTGACTGTACAGAAATCAGGGTTTCTTGATGTAAAATTTGCAGTATTTTTGCTAATGATTTTCCTTATTTTGATTTTGTTTTTGCTTTCGTTTTTGGCTCGTCCCACTTACAGATTCAATTCCTTTTAAACATCCAAGCCTTATTTGATGAATCTGACCAGAAAGTAAGATTTGCTATAAAGCATATATACAAGATAGGGATCATTGCTTATTTTCATTGTATCTTCTGAAATCTACTTTTGGTCAGAAGTTAAAAGATAATCAAAATAGCCAAAATTCACTGACTAATTGATTGTACTCTTTACCAAGGAATAAACACTCATCCATCTCTGGGCCAACCAAGTTGAATTAAGTGGCCTTTACATCATTTATAAAGGGAAATTGTTTCAGCTACAATCTTGGCAGTGTCTATTTTTTTCTCCCCATCAATCAAATACATTATAATATTAAGAGCCAGAGCCCTGATTCCAAGAGAGTAAGGTGTGTTCATGCTCCCCAGGTGACCCTGGATGGCCATGACATTCGCTCTCTTAACATTCAATGGCTTAGAGCTCAAATTGGGATAGTGGAGCAAGAGCCAGCTCTGTTCTCCACCACCATTGCAGAAAATATTCGCTATGGCAGAGAAGATGCGACAATGGAAGATATAGTTCGAGCTGCCAAGGACGCCAATGCCTACAACTTCATCATGGACCTGCCACAGGTACCCTATCTTTTTGTTCCAGGGAGAAACTGGAAACCATAGAAAGAAAGATTGTTATGTAACCATATGTATTTCTTTTCATTTGAACCTGGCATCATTATTTTTTAATGTCATATTTTAGTTTTGTACCTTTCATTGTACCATGAGTTTTCCCCTTTGTCTAAAAAAATGTTGGCAGCAATATATTGAAAATTAACCAAACTGGGGGACATTTTTAGAAAGCTCCTTTAGACATAGGTCCAAGTTCCTTATTCTCATCCATTAAGCATCACCCCCATCATCAATGGAGAACTGAGGCTCCCAGAAGTCAAATAACTTGCTCAAGATTACACTGCAAGTAAGCAGAAGAGACAAAGTTCATACCCAGTCTGTCTCTAGAGTCTGTACTCTTGAAAACTTTGTATACAGTCGTCTAGATTACTTTTATGAATAGGACTGCAGCTGTGAGTATGATGGTCTAGTGGTTAAGGGGGATGAAGCTTTAGAATCAGACTGCCTCTATGCAAATCGCAGCTCTTCTACTTACCGGCTTTATAAGCTTGGGCAAATTACTTTACCCCTTTACACCCCAGTGTTTCCTTGTTTGTCAGCTGATGAGGCAGTAGTTTCCATCTCATGGAGTGACTATGAGGATCAAATGAGATGCTCTGTGTAAAGAGCTCAGCACCTGGCCTGACACATGGTAGGTGCTCACGGCTTGTTGGGCTAATAATATGCAAGATAAGAGACTGACCAGCAATGTCTCATTCTAAGATTCCAGCCTAGAGCAAGGCACGTGACATAGTCAGCAACGATTTGCTGTCAAGGTAATAATTAGAAAGCTGGCTTGATCTTTCATTCACAACATGAAGACAGCTTTAGCACTGTATTTTGCTGTTTTGTTCAACCAGAAAAAAGAGACAAGGATTTGATGTGTGCTTTAATCCCCTAAGATGAATTTTCAGGATCTTGATCCATTTTTGCTTCGGCTGAAAATTTTTATTTGAAGTTGAGCTTAAGAGGAACACCCAGTGAACCTGGGAATGAAGGCACCAATCAATTTCTTTATCTCATACACACAAATATTGATTGAAAAATAGTCTGATTCAGGAAGGGGCTTTTCTTTCAGTGAAAGTTGGAGTGGTGTTAACTCATGCTTGAGGAGAAAGCTAGAGAGGGTCTCATAGGGCATCACTGTCGGGAGCCGTTAAATGCTTCTCCTTTCCTTACTGGTGTCACCTTCTTCCTAGCAATTTGATACCCTTGTTGGAGAAGGAGGAGGCCAGATGAGTGGTGGCCAGAAACAAAGATTAGCCATTGCTAGAGCCCTCATCCGAAACCCCAAGATCCTGCTTTTGGATATGGCTACCTCTGCGTTGGACAATGAGAGCGAAGCCTTGGTACAAGGAGCACTGAATAAGGTTGTCAAAAGTCTGAGTTAATTTACATGTCTGTGTGGAAATGCTTGTACCATAGGAGAGGCAGATCATGCAGAGAGAGATGAGGGACAGAGATGGAAAGGTGGGAGGAAGGGAGGGAGAGACGGAGAGGGAACCACATAGTGTAATTCTTCATGGGTCAGTATATCCAGAGTCTGGATTGGCTGACTATTCTGCCTCACAGTTGAACAGAAGAGAGTTATGATTTGCTTCCAGAAGCTACACATGAAAAATTCAAAATAATTAATCTCACTTACAATATGTGATTTAAAATTTTTCCTTTTCTTGTTTCTAACCGTTGATTAAAAGCATTGACCAGACCAACATGCAATGTTATTTATGGCCATGAGAAAGTGTGCTGGCCTTTTCTTATGTCTGCACAGCCTATTTAAGGATTTCCCAGGGACCAAGGCTCTGACTAACTGTGGGTTCTGAGACGATCCAAAGGAGAATGTATGCTTGGTCTCACAGTCTTGTTTAACAGTGCACTGCGCATCCTTGCAGCTCCAGTATGGGCATACGGTTGTCACCATCGCTCATCGCCTATCCTCAGTCAGAGCTGTGGATGTCATTGTTGGGTTTGAACATGGCACAGCAGTGGAAAGAGGCAACCATGAAGAACTGTTGGAAAGGAAAGGTGTTTACTTCACTCTAGTGACTTTGCAGAGCCAAGGAGATCAAGCCCTTAAGGAAGAGGACAAGCAGGGCAAGTGCTTTTTCCCTTATGCCTGTACATGATAGTCAGTAGCTAAGGTACATAATAATGTGTATAGTGCTTTATGGCTTTCTATGCATTTTAGTATACTCTGACTTATTTGTTCTCCCAAAAGCCCTGGGAGGCATTATTATTATCCCCATTTTATAGATGAGAAAGGAAATTACTGAGGCTTGGAGGGAGGGCATTAAGTTACTTGATCAATTCATGGAGCTAAAATCCAGGTCTTCTGACTT
The DNA here is from genome assembly GCA_004027955.1 of Chaetophractus vellerosus. NCBI lineage: Eukaryota > Metazoa > Chordata > Mammalia > Cingulata > Chlamyphoridae > Chaetophractus > Chaetophractus vellerosus. Next base: position 17,433 of record PVKH010002756.1, read on the forward strand.
CTGATCCTATCTCCCTTTCTTTATACTTTGCAAAGAGGAAGGTCTTCCTAGAGTGCCCTGCACACAGTAGGAACTTTATTCTTATTGGTTGAATGAATTAATCATTGACTAAATAGTATTCAGTTTGTTTTCATTAAAGTAGATAGATACTTCAGGCCATAGTGCACCTTCTCTTTTTTCAATCTGAGTTTCCTGATTTGGTGGTTACAATCTAAGCTAATCAACAACTCCAAACTTTCTCCACCATTTATATTCGTATTTGTGAACTTTTGGGGGCTTAACTACTGCATAACATATATGATTTTTCATCTGGATAGACTTCAAAAAACTTTTGGTGGTTTCATCATTTTTTGCCACTCTTTTTTTAATGATTCATGCTGTAGGATAATTGTTTCTGTGGAAGTAACACATGAACTGTGATAAGGTTCAAATGACTCAGTCTGAGTATCAGGATATTTTCTGTTAGAATATGCTAAGTTTTATTTATTGAAATAAAGCTAATAGAATGTTTTAGTGCCAGACAGTAATTATATCCAAGGCAAACTGTAAATAATTCTATTTAGGTATGTTTCTGTTTATTATATACACTAAGGAATCACTCATGTTGTGTTGAATAGGAAAAGATGAAACTGAAGATACCGTACTTGAGAGAAAACAGACCTTTAGCAGAGGGAGTTACTGTGCTAGTTTAAGGTAAGCTCAAGCATGGGACAGATTTTAAAGTGTTCAAAAAATTTTAGGAGTCTTTAGCATCTATGATTCTCAGGCAATAAATATCCCAGGGTACAGAAAAGAGCCCTGAGCATATTCCCAGATCTTATGTAAGATAAACATGCAAATGAATCCTTGGTTCCTATATTGACATTTGCCTTAAATTCATGGGTTGTTTTTTATTAGTCTAATTTTGGCTTCTCATCTTACTGGGGGTACAGGTTGTGGTAGAGATGCTCTAAATAATTAAAATGGGCTGTTTATTGAGCTTACAGAGGGGATTTTAAAAAATCTGTGTTTAGTCTCTTCCCCCAAACCTAACTGGGGTTCACATGTGGAGGTCAAACACACCTTTTGTTCCATTCTTTAAACTACTGAACTGCAATTGAATTACAAACACTTCTGCTCCCAGGGTAACTCATCTGAAGTCATATCATTCTTTAGATGAAATAAGAAATGTAGTTTCTAGCTTCTAAAGGGAATTTTTCTAAACATGAGCTATTTCTTTTTCTCTGGATCAATATATGGGTGTTCATTTTCAAACCATATTTTTGGAGTGTGTTATTAGCAACACTGTAAATTTTAGTCTTGCATCCTATTTAGGTGTTTCAATAAAATAGTTCCTTTAATGTTAAAAGTCTGTTTATTAAGAATTATGGCTGGGAGCATGTGTCTATATTCATGATAATGTTATTAAAGATTTTATCTTGAGTTAGGAGACTACTAATAGGCAATGACATGATAGCATGTTTCTCTACCATTGCCCTTACCATTTCTAGGACATGTACTTCAAGGCTGTGCTCTAAGCAAAAGCTCATTGACAGGAATTGCTCATTCAAGATGGTTGTATTAGTCAGGGTTCTCTCAGGAAACAGAATCAACAGGAAATATCTGTCAATAATATGAGATTGTATAAGAGTCTCTCACATGACCATGGGGATGCACAAGTCCAGGTTCCGCAGGCAGGGTGCAAGCCAGGGGCTCCAATGAAAGACTGATGAAAGGTCCTTGATGGGTTTCTGGGAGAAGTTGGCTGTCCAAAGACGAGCTGGGAAATTCTCTCTGAATTTTGAAATCACTTCCCCTTTTAAGGCATTCAACTGATTGGATAAAAGCTTTACCCATTGCTGATGCAATCTCCCTGGTTGATGCAGATGTAATCAGCCATCCATGCAGTCAACTCACTGGTGATCAAAGTCCATAAATGCTCTTGTATTACAATTAACCCAGTGCTTGCTGGACCTAACACCTGGACACAATTACCTGGCTGAGTTGACACATTAGCCCAACCATCACAATGGTTAATTCTTTTTTTTTTCAAGAGGCCCTGGGGATTGAACCCAGCAGGACCTCATACTTGGAAAGCAGATACTCAAACTGAGCTACATCCGCTCCCCACTATGGTTAATTCTTTACTGAAAGGTGATTAAAGAGGCATAAAATAAAATACTCATGTAACAATTCCAAGTATTTGAAACCCAGATTTTTTTTTTAATATTCAGAAAATAGTTTACTGAGCTTATGATTAGGGTTTTTTCTTTTTCCTCGTGAGAACAAGTCTATTCAGAAAAAGTTCAAGAAATGCTAGTTTTATTGAAATTGGAAAATAATAGTGATAGCTTCAAGTTATTCTATAAACTGAAAGCTGTAAAAATATAATATGCCAAAATTATTAAGCGATTTTTTATAAATTGCTGGCATTACATTTAATCATGTTTTTCCCGTTTGGAATAGAAAACTGAAATCATAAGGGTTTTTAGAATCACAACCTGAACCAACTAACTTCTTTTTTATTTTTTATCTAATAAACTTTATTTTTAAAGAAGTTTTAGATTACAGAAAAGTTACATCAGAAGTATAGGGGATTCCCACATACTCCACCCCCTGCCCCTCCCACATTTTCTCCTATTAATAACATCTTATATTAGTGTGGTACATTTGTTACAATTAATGAAGAAATATTGAAGCATTGCTACTAACCAAGGTCTATAGTTTACATTATAGTTTACACCCTGCACCAAAATGTATAACGGCCTGTGTCTGACATTGCAATATCCTGCACAACAATTCCAATACCCTAAAAATACCCTGTGTTCCACCTATTCTTCCCTCCACCTCCCTCAGACCTCTGGTAACCACTATCCTTGTATCAATGTTACAAGCTCTTCCATTACTACAATAATAATAATGTCTTCTTTGGCCCATGGTTGCATTCCCCCCTTAAGTTTGTTCATTCCTCAATCTGGAGGATTTGGGGATGGTGATGCCTGTTCTGCTTCAGATTGAGAGGGGGCTTAGATATTATGGGGCAGATGGAAGGAACTATTTTGCATGTAGTTTTACATACTCTGTTTTTTGTAATGGGGGTTATCCATCATCATCACTTTGTTAATTGTCCTAGGCGAGTCCAAAGAACTGGAGAATATGTATTGACCACAACTCTGCTGAGATTCAGAGCTCAACCTACATATGAACAGACCAAAGATTTAAGTCTCTGGGATATTTATTTAATGGGCAGAGTGGTAATTATAAGTTCAAATAAAAGGGGTAGAAGAATCATATGTAGGGAAATGATAAATGTGTCTATTGCTGTTACATTGGTGATATAGGTTATCATATATTCTTAGGTAAGGCTCACTGAAGGGGTGCTAATTTCAAGTGGTTGTCTGCCTTGCCTAAAGTGTCTGTATGTCTCTAGAGTCCTTGGGAGCACCACTGTTTGAGGCTTTGTTTACTGTGGCAGTTATATCTGCCTGAGATGTGCATAAGCATCACATCTGGAATGACCTCCCGACTCACTTTGAAATCTCTTAGCCATAAAAGTCATTTGTATTTAATGTTTTCCCCTTTTAGTCAAAGTTTTTTTCCAAATGCATCTCTGGTTGACACTTGATATTAATCCCACCATGCCAGAGAGGCTCATCCCTGAGAGTCATGTTCCATGCTGGGAATAACACAGTGAGTTTATTTACTGAGTTTTGCTTAGAGAGAGGCCACATTTGAGTAACAAGGAGGTTTTCAGGAGGTAACTCTTAGGCAATAGTTATTATTTGACTAAGTTTCAATTTTATAAGAATAAGGTTGATAAGTACAAGCACTAATATTGAAGTCTTGATATATTGGCCTGTTTTCTTTTATTAGGCACTGCTTATGTACTCTAGAAATTCTTGCCACTCTACTTGAGTTGTAGCAGGACTCCTCAGGATGGGATTTTAATATTCTTTGGTTATTGTGTGGGTCTCCACCCATTGAGATAACATCCTATGACAAAATGAACACACGCATATTCTATAGAGGCATGCTCCAGGTGCACCCTTCTCCACACATCCCCCACCACTGCCACCCTGTACCAGTGACCCTCCCCTGACATAGATGCTGAAAGAATACTCCCACATGTCATATGATCCAGCAATCCCACTACTAGGAATATACCAACTAACTTCTTAACTATAGAGAATGACTAAGAATCTCTTTTCATCACTAGGTTAAAGTTTGAAAAGTAGAGGTATATCATGGTCAAGTCAACAAGAAAATAAGTATTTTCTTAACTTTTCAGATGATCAAAAATCTACTTGTTCTAAGTAGTTTACTTACAGTTTATTATTTAGATCAGATAACCATTTTTAATATATAAATTTCCTAATTGGCTATAATATGCTACAAATTCTACATTTTGGGTGACTGGGGTGAAAAATCCAGAACTACTATGTTTGCACAGAAAAGTAGCTATTAACCTCCAGCAGAGTAAGATTTATAAGTTTGAGTAAGAAAGTCTGTTAAAAATATCTCATTGTGTATGCTGACAGATTTTTGTGCAAAGAAATGACTAAGTGAAATGTTAATTTATATATTATTTCTTTGGCTTCAGTCTTTCTGATGGCTAAATCCCTCTTTAGGTTCAAGAACAATTTAACAACAACTAATTTCCTAAATAATAATGTTAAGATAAAGAATATTTAACCTCCAAATTAGCTGTTATAGTTTGCAGTGAGAAGTGGTATGAAGTTTCTGAGATTGGAAGTGCGTTGATATTGTAGGTTTCTGAAAAGGGGTGTGATGGAATTCTTAACATGGTATTTATGGTAGCCTAGATAGGGGAACCAGCTGTCAGGCAGAGCATTTGCCTGCATGTTTACCACCCCTGCTCTCATTGTGATAGCCAATGCTAGATTAGTGGAATGATTTGAAGAATGGGGACGGGGGGGGCAGCAAGACTTAAGAAATATAAGATTAAAGTAGTAGAAATTTGAGACAAGGATATAGGTCTTTCCATGCTCAAAACCAGGAAGTAGTGTACTATATCTAGATGTCCTCTCCTTCTGCACATACTCCTACCTTGGCTTCCATTGCTCTGAGTTTGCTTTCTGGGCCCATGATCTCTGACCTAAGTTTCACCCCTATTGTACACCCTTCGCTCCCCAAATGACCCATGACTCTTCTTCACAACTGGAGAAGACATTCCAACTTTAGTTACCTAATCCAAAGGAATGACTACTACCGTGGAGGTCAGGCTGGGTGGGAAGGAATTAGAATGTCCCAGAAGCCAGTTTAGTGGCAAGGAGTGGGAATAAGGAGTGGTTCATGCCTCGTCATAATGAGAATTGGCAAGAATTTGAATGTGCAATAGCAAGAAAGAGGAAGGACTTGAGATAAATGCACCTTGTTGACCTCAGATGACTAAGAGGATGGTTGTGCCATTAACAGAGCATGAGGAGAAGAAATTACAGCAATTAAGTTGGTGTGCTACTATTTCTTAAGACGGTTAGATGAGCATATAGTATGCAGGTACCTTCTTGTTGTTTTAGTCTAAGATACCTAGATACAATAATAGAGAACTTCATTCCTTTTCGTGGTTGAATAATATTCCATTGTATGTATAGATGACATTTTGTTTATCCATTCATCTATTAATGAGCGACTAGATTGCTTCCATCTTTTGGCAATTGTGAATAATGCCACTGTGAACAGCATTGTGCAAATTTCTTTTTGAGTCCCTGCTTTCAATTCTTTTGTGAACATATCTAGAAATGGGTTTGTAGGGTCACATGGTAATTCTATACTTAATTTTCTGAGGATCTGTCAAACTGTCTTCACAGTGGCTGCGCCATTTTACATTCCCACCAGTAGAGAATGAGTGTTCCTATTTCTCCACATCCTCTCCAACACTTGTTGTTTTCTGTTTTTTTAATAGTGGCCAGTATAGTAGGTATGGAATGATACCTCATTGTAGTTTTGATTTGCATTTCCCTAACAGCTAGTGAGGTTGAGCATCTTTTCGTGTACTTTTTACCCGTCCACATTTCCCCTGGAAAAGTGTCTGTTAAGTCTCTTGTCCATTTTTTATGTGAGTTGTTTGTCTTATTATTGCGTTGTAGGATTTCTTTATATATGCTGGGTATTAGACCCTTATTGGACATGTGGTTTCCAAAAATTTTCTCCCATTGAGTAGGTTGCCTTTTTACTTTCTTGGCAAACTCCTTTGAAGCACATTTTTTTTTAATTTTGAAGAAGTCCCATTTATCTATTTTTTTTTCTTTTGTTGCTTGCACTTTGGGTGTAAAGTTCATGAAACCACTGACAACCTCAAGGTTACATACATGCTTCCCTACATTATTGTCTAGGAGCTTTATGGTCCTGGCTCTTATATTTAGGTCTTTGATCCATTTTGGGTTAATTTTTGTATAGGGCATGAGATAAGGACCCTCTTTCATTCTTTTGGATATGGATATCCAGTTCTCCCAGCACCACTTCTTAAAAAGACTATTCTGTCCCCGTCCAGTTGAGAGGACTTAGCTGTATCAGTTTGCTGTAGATGTGTAGGTCTATTTCTGAACTCTCAGTTCTGTTCCATTGTCAATATGTATATCCTTGTGCCAATACTGTGAAGTTTTGTCCACTGTAGCTTTGTGGTATGCTTTAAAGTCAGGTAGTGTGAGTCCTCCAACTTCTTTTTTCTTTTTAAAGATGTTTTTGACTGTCCAGGGCTCCTTACTCTTCCATACAAATTTGAAAATTTACTTTTCCATTTCTGTAAAAACTGCTGTTGGAATTTTTATTGGGATTGAATCTTATAAATTTAGGCAAGTTTGACGTCTTAATGATGTTTAGTCTTCCAATCCATGAACATGGAATATTCTTCTATTTATTTAGGACTTTGATTTCTGTTAGCAATGTTGTGTAGTTTTCTGTGTACAAGCCCTTTATATACTTAGTTAAATTTATTCCTAGATATTTGATTCGTTTAGTTGCTATTGTAAATGGAACTTTTTTCTTGATTTCTTTCTCAGATTGTTCATTATTAGTGTAAAGAAACATTACTGATTTTTGTGTGTTGATCTTATATCCTGCCACTTTACTGAACTTGTTTATCAGATCTAGTAGCTTTGTTGTAGATTTTTCAGGACTTTCTATATATAGGATCATGTCATCTGCAAATAGTGAAAAATTTACCTCTTCTTATCCAATTTGAATGCCTTTTATTTCTTTTTCTTGCCTAAGTGCTCTAGCAAGAACTTCTAACACAATGTTGAATAAGTGTGGTGAAAGTGGGCACCCTTGTCTTGTTCCAGATCTTAGAGGGAAAGCCTTTAGCCTTTCACTATTAAGTACGATGTTATCTGTGGGTTTTTCATATATGTTTTTTATCATGTTGAGGAAGTTTCCTTCTACTCTTATCTCTTGAAGTGTTTTTATCAAGAAAAGATGCTGAAATTTGTCAAATGCATTTTCTTCATCGATAGAGAAGATCATGTAATTTTTCTCCATCAATGTTAATGTGGTATATTACAATAATTGATTTTTCTTATGTTGAGCCATCCTTGCATACCTGTGATAAAACCCTCTTGATTGTGGTGTATAATTAATTTGATTTGTTGCTGTATTTGATTTGCAAGTATTTTGCTGAGGATTTTTGCATCTAGGGTTCATTAGAGAGATAGATCTGTAATTTTCTTTTCTTGTAGCATCTTTATGTGGCTGTGGTATTAGGGTGGTTTTAGTTTGCCATAGGGTTGCCAATGCAATATACCAGAGATGGGTTGGCTTTTATAATGGGAATTTTATTAGAGCAAAAGCTTACAGTTCCAAGGCTGCAAAAATGTCCAAATCAAGGCATCATCAAAGATGCTTTCTCACCAAAAGTCAGCTGCTAAAGATTCTAGTGTCCTGCCACGTGGCAAGGCAAGATGGCAGGTCTGCCAGTCTCTCTCTACTTTTCCCTCGAGCTCAGTAGTGGGCATCTGGCATTTATCCTTGGGCTTGGTCTCTTTGAACCTCTTGGGGCTTCTCTGTCTTTCTGCAGCTGTAAGCAAACTTGGAGTCCTCTCTCTCACATGGCAGGGTAAAGATGGTTGTGGCTCTCTTTTTTCTGTGTGTTTCTGCTTTCAGTTCTCAGTTCATATAAGACCCCAGCAAAAGAGTGGAAATACAGCCTGGATCACACCTCACTGACACAGTCCAATCAAAAGGCACCATAACCACAGGAATAGATTAGTTCAGGAACATAATCTTCTGGGATTCACAAAATTCAAACTGTTACAGGTTATGTTAGCATCATAGAATGAATTAGGTAATGTTTCCCCCTCTTGAAGTTTTTGGAAGACCTTAAGCAGGATTAGGGTTAGTTCTTTTTGGAATGATTGGTAAAATTTACCTGTAAAGCCATCTGGTCCTGAGGTTTTCTTGGTTGGGTGATTTTTGATTACTGTTTCAGTCTCATTATTTGTGATTGGTCTTTTGACGTCTTCTATGTCTTCTTTTGTCAGTGTAGGTTGATCCTGTATTTCTTGAAATTCATCCATTTTATCTAAGTTGTCTAACTTGTTGGCATACAGTTTTTCATAGTATCCTCTTATGATACTCTTTATTTCTGTGAGGTCAGTGGTGAAATCCCCTCCTCATTTCTGATTTTATTTATTTGCATCTTCTCTCTTTTTTTGTGTGATAGTCTAACTAATGGTCTGTCGATCTTATTAATCTTCTAAAAAAAAAAGCTTTTGTTTTTGTTAATTCTCTCTAATGTTTATTTATTCTCAATTTCATTTAATTCTGCTCTAATCTTTGTTATTTCTTTCCTTCTTCTTGCTTTTGGATTAGCTTTTTGTTCTTTTTTCTAGTTCCTCCAGATGTGCCGTTAGAGCTTTGATTTTAGCCCTTTCTTCTTTTCTATTGTAGGAATTTGTGGCTATAAATTTCCCTCTCATCACTGCCTTCGCTGTATCCCATAAGGTTTGATATGTTGTGTTCTTTTTTTTTT
>PVKH010002757.1:0-26396 GCA_004027955.1 Chaetophractus vellerosus
AGGAAGGAAAGATGTTCAGCAGCTAGGTCATATAAGTTCATTTGATCCACTTTGAGCTCCTGAAGTTATAACATAGGATTTAGTTGGAAACTGCTTTTAGCTAAATGATTTTAGATAATTAAAATAGGCAAGCCTAGGTCAACAAGATCATATTGATTGTTCTGTTCCTGTCTTCTCCTGATAGCTGAAAATTCTAGAGTCATACAGTCTAGATTTGAATCTTGGCTCTCCACTTACCCTCTGGAGCAAGTCCCATTAACTTTTCCACAAATTCGTTTTCTCATCTGCAAATGGTAATCACAAAAGCATCTCCCTCTGAAGGTTCTTGGAAGCAGTAAATGAATCTACATAGGTAATGACACGTGTAGGACCAGTCAGGCTCATGAGCACTCTGCTACTAAAAGCCCCTTTTACAAACCATGTGTGATTTATAACATTCTTGGTGTAACACTCTTACAAAGCATGGATTTAACTGAATTACCATTAATCCATATTGTTCAGTGGATCAAAAGGTTTTTTTGATGAAGTCAAACTAGATTTTATCTATATCAAATGGGTTCTGTCTTGCCTTTGCCACATAGGGAGTCAATAACCATATATTGAATGAATAAATTACCGATTTATACCTAACCCCATCCACCACGGACTGTTTTTTCTTTTTAAAGAAGCTTTAGATTACATAAATGCTACATCAAAAATATAGGGGTACCTCAAAGATATAGGGGATTCCCATATACCCCCTCCTCCTCACTCACTTTCCCCCATTAACCACATCTTTCATTAGTGTGGTACATTTGTACAGTTGATGAACACATCTTGAAGCATTGCTACTAACCAAGGGCTATAGTTTACATATAAATTGCCAAGGGCTATTTTTTTATGTATGTGATTTGTCACAAGTCAGTGCTGCATATGTTGTAGTGGCTAGGCCTTTTAAGAATGCCTGACATCCCAATATGTCTCAGGATTAACCTTAATGATGTCAAGAGAACTTCCACAGCAGCTTTTGTATATGTGTCAATCTCCTTCATTAGATTGCACATCCCTGGATTGATGAAATTGTATTTTATTCCCATCTTTATGCTTCACAGCACCTTAGCAGAGTACCTTGCATTTAATAATCCCTCAATACATATTGAGTTTAACTGCATTGTTTGTTCCTTCAAAACTAAGCTCAGATGCCAGTTCTTAGGCAAGACTTCCCTGAGTCTTCCACGTAGAACTGATTGCTCACCAAGCAGTAGTAAAGATTGACTTTGGCTATGAGAAAGCCCAATCCAACTTTTAAAGATGCAAATTCCCACTGACGCACAGAAGATATATGACCCCGGGTAAATCAGTAATAATTCCTTTTCCTCTTGCCAAATTGATTAGTCCAGTTTATGAAAACCAAGTAAGGTATGCATTTTTGGATGGACCTGTCAATATTAAATCTATAACTGCTTGTATCCCCTTAGCGTTTCTAGTTACAATTCCAATAGTCAGTACAATAGTTCTGTATGGGGGGATATCCCTGGACTACTGTAACTGAATTTTGTGCCTACAGGTGGGCCAGAAGTGGCTAGAATATCATGTCCTAACAGAGGAATGCCCTTCAGAAATGACTGGCCAGCATGGAATTAATCACATTCCTACTTGCATTCCTCTTGATCGTAATACTTCTAGCACATGCATTCCACACCCTATCCCCCAGTGGTCCGAAAGGATAATGTCTTGGTAGCTGGATATATAATGTATCCCTTTTGGCTGTATTACTTTTCTTGTACCACCTCCACACTCACCTGTCAAAGTTTACTGACCCTCTAGAATTAAGTATGTCTTAGTTTATGCTTCTAAGGAAAAAGGAAATAAGACAAGTAAAGCTACAAAAAGAACTCAGAGCAAAAGATTCTTGCAAGAGTGTCCCTTCCCCACTCCATCTGCAACATACCTATGCAGTTTAAATGCTGACTGTATTATTACTAATTCTTTGACTTTGGGCAAATCATCTAATTTGTTGAGTTTTTAACTCATCACTAAACTAAGGATATTAATGGGAAAAACTACAGCAACTTAAATCTTCAGACAAAAAAATGAAATTCATACAAAAGCGTATTCATATAAATATCCATTTTCCATTTCATAAAAATATTTTAAAAAGAAAAAAATCTAAGTATGCAAATTAAAGCATGATAAATAAAAAGGAAAATCTTTTGTATTTGTCCATTAAATCTGCATTTATTTAGCAGCAGCTGTTGCTGATTTTCTTTTCTTATGATATTCATTTTAGTGGAGTGTCACCAACTACTGAATCACACCTGCAGGAAACCAGGTGCATTGAGGAGAACAACAAACTGAGTTGTCAAAGTAAAATTTGGAAGGCCAAACAAGAGCCAGCCCTCAAACTCATGTTCAGATATGTCTCCCTCCCATTCTGGAATTATTGCTTCTGTACTAGTTTTCTTATTGCACTGTCAGTGTCTTGTGTATTTTTACACTATCCTTTATAAAATCATATTTTTGGCAAATACTTATGAGCATGCATAATGTGTTAAAAACTGTGGTAAGACTTAACAAGTCAATGATAATTAATACATGGAGGCAACTTCTGGATAATCTAATGTTTGCTTGTCAACACTATTCCTAAACTAAATATTAATTGATAACACTATTGATAGCTTCCCTGCTGATGTTACATTATTATAAGTCTGATGCTTGCTGTAAATAAACTCCTTTAGTCCAAAATAGTCGTTCATTATCTGTTGCTTACATATATTGGTGGTTTGGAGCTATGTACCCCACAAAAATATGTTCATAAAAATCCATTCCCATGGGTGTGAACTCTTGTAAACAGGACCTTTTTTTAAAATATACTTTTTTATTTTTTTTAAAAAAGTACTTAGATTACATAAATGTTACCTAAAAAATATATAGGATTCCCATATGCTCAACAGGACCTTTTGATGAGGTTGCTTCAGGTAAGGGGTGGGCCAGCTGAGTCAGGAGAAGTCTTAATCATATTATTGAAGGCCTCATAGAGAAGGTTACAGTGAGAGAGAAAGCCACAGGCAGCAGCCAGGAGCTGAACATAAACTGAACCTGAAGAAAAGGTAGAAGACAGGAGAGGCTGCCATGCGTATTGCCAAGTGAAAAAAAGTCAATGACCAAGGATCACCAATACCCAGTCCCAGAATGATACAGTCTTCTGGGAGAAAGATGATACCTTGATGATACTTTGATTTTGGACTTCTTGTAGGCTCAAAATTGTGAGCCAAAAAATTCCCAATGTTTAAGCCAACCCATTGCATAGTATTTGCTCTAACAATGAAGAAGCTAAAACACATATTATACCATATTATTTAAATCATGAAACAAAAAAATAAAATATGTTGAATGTGTCTTGAAATTTTCTTTATGATTCACTAATAGGCCAATAATAGTTTAATCTCTACAATATCTTCTATATTTCTGCCTAAAGACTAATTCACAAATCTAATTCATACGAAGAGTTGCTTATTTTGCATCAGATAAATAAGCATAGCTAAAGACCACAATTTAATTAAATTATCTCATCATAACAAAACTATGCAAGCAACCAACTTACAAATTTTTCTTTTATTTTTCTCTCAAAAATGCATATTTGTCATTAAGTCCAGAATATTCATAACTTAATTGGGATAACATTTAACTGAAAATGATATTATCTGTAGTTTGCCTTTACCTAACCTTGCAAATTTCTTCACTTATAAAATATGCCATTCCCAGGCAACTTTTTAAAAAAAATTGTAATTAATTTTCTTAAATAAGAAGAATGCTGGGAATTAAGCAATAACATGAAATATGGAAAAGTAATAATACAAGAAATAGGTCTGGCAGTGTTTGTGGATAATGAATTAGTTCTTTATATATATACTTGGACATGCCAGCAGGCTTTCTAACACACAGCATTGAAAGATTAAAAAAAATATATATATATATATTCAGGCTTGATGGAACTCATAATTGGAATTAAAAGTGCTGGATTTACAAAATAAAGATTCTCTGTTTAAAACAAAAAGGAATTTAGCCTTATAAGTTGTAGTTAAGTTATCACTATTCCTGGAATAAAGAAGACAGACGTTTGGAAGGGTATGTATTATATAATTAAATCTACAAAATGAAGTATATGGTAGGACCATATGGAACTAACATTATTAGTCAATTGATGCTGAATTTTGGCAACTTCATGTGGTTGAAACTTAAACATACAGTTAATATTTGCCAAAGGTATAAATTAACAAATGAGCAAATAATTGGAGCTATATAGGAAATGTCCAGATTGAAAAATCCACTTGGTGCAGTAGGGATTTTTAAAGAAAATATGGAATCATATGTTGTTCCCAGTGATAAAGAGAAATTTTGGCCAAGAACTAGGATGGATATAATTTTAATTTATAGAAATCTAATTACTTTATCACAGTTTTGTAAAGCATAAGTGAAAGGATCAAAACTGAGTAAGTTGGAAAGAGTTTTTAACCAAGTTCTTGTATAAGATGAACTAACAATACTGGCTTTAATGAGAAAAACCCTCAATATTTGCATAATAGACTTTGCATAATAGAGGTTTTTCTTTCTTCACTTCCATAAATTCATAGCTCCTCCCATCATTTGGCTCCAATATCTTCAATACACAACTTCCAAAGTCATCAAGGTGACAAAAGGAGAATGAGCCTCAGATTGCTGTATGGGCCTGAATGATAGCAAGTCAGGGAGTCTAACCTACCTCCCTACTTCCCTTCCATTGGATACAATTCAATACATGACCAGATAAAATTTTAAGGACATCTAGGAAATGTAGACTAACTTATGTTCAAGCAGAAAAGAAAACCAGTACTGATAAATACATAGCGATTTTTATCGTATTATTTTGTTTCCTGTGGGATTGCATTTACTAAAAATCATATGCTTTAACTAGATTATTAGCTATTGGTGAGGAATGATCCCTTACTGTTCTTTGTAATCTTTGTGCAGAACATTTAAAAAACAATTTTGCATGCATAAATATTAATTGTGCATTTCTAAGACTTTTGACAAGAGATATAAGCATACATCCAACCACACTATCACTAGATACAATAGTTCAGTCACCTCAAAAATTTATTTGTTCTTCTTTATAGTCAACAACTTCTCTCACCCAAAACTCCTGAAAACCACTGAATTTGTCCTTAAACATTTGCTTTTGCAACAATGTGAAAGAAATATATTTGGAAAAATACATAGGTAGCATTTTGCATAGTGCATTCCTTAGTATAATGCATTTTTAAAGATTCACCCTTTATTCTGTGCATCGGCTTTAGTACATTCTTTTGTATTGCTAAGTAATATTCCATTGCAAGGAAGTACCAATTTAGCTATCCATATGCCAGTTGAAAGATTGGCAATTATGAATAAAGATTAAAATGTACAAGGTTTTATGTGAACATAAATTTTCATTTCATTTAGGCATATAATTAGTGAGATTTTTTATAATTTCTAGTAATTTCATGTACAACAATATGAAACTGACAACTTTCTGAAGTGATACATAGTCTTTACATGTAATTATTTTAATTCAAAAGAATAAATATACAAAGGATATATTATTTCTATTTAAAGCTTGCTATTTTTTAAAGGAAATGTGTTCAATATACAAATCATACAGTGGTGGGTTGGAACTGTAGGTACCCCAGAAAAAAACATGTTCATAATCTCAATCCATTTCTGTAGGTGTAGAACCCATTTTAAGTAGGACCTTTTGATGATCTTAGTTCAGTCAAGGTGTGGTCCACCTCAGTCAGGGTGGGTCTTGATCCTAATACTAAAATCCTTTATAGGTGGAATGAAATTCAGACAGAAAGAAACAGAGGGAACCACAAAAAGCTGAACATCAGTAGAATCCAGAAAAGAAGAGAGACCAGAAGCCCTCACATTCCTTAGCATGTGACAAGCTATTACCAAGGTTCACTGCGAAGCAGACAGCCCCATAATGCCACAATCTCCTGGAAGAAATGATTGCCTTGATGATGCCTCAATTAGGACTTTTTTCCTTACCTTCAAACCATGACCAAATAAGCTTCCTTTTTTTTAACTTGAACCATTTCATAGTATTTCCTTGAGCAACCCAGGAAACTAAAATGCATCCAAATACCACCAAAATTTCAATTTAGTTTTTATTCTTTTGTCTAAACTTGGGGCTTAATCTTATTTTACAACATATGGATTTGTCTTTGATTCCAAAGTATGAGGGAAAATGTAATTCCCTGGCAGTTTTAAACATTTGTGTCAGATCAATAACAACTAAGAACATATGAAGTGAAGGTCACTGAGGTAAAGTAACACTCATTAAAATTAGTCATAGGACAAATGTTGCCATGTCAACTTAGATGTTTACCAAATATCCTAGAAACTTAAAAAGGCATTCACTGTAGCACATTATCCCAGCAGGCAAATTCACTGTGGCTCTTAATGGCATCTCACTAACTGAAAATAAAAAGAGCTTCTGTCACATCAGAGCTTATTCTTATTAGTAATAAGAGGAAAAAATCAAAAGTGTTGTGGAAATGATGTAGAATGGAGATAACCGTCTATTACATAGTTTCAGTGCACGTTTTTCTTTTATCCTTTTTGTCGCTTAAGCCAAAAGTTATGAAACTTGCAAACTTTCATAGAGAATTATAACTCATTCCTTCACCACACTGTCCTCATCGCTCTTCCTTTAACCACCCAATCACACTCCTGTCTCAGGGACTTCATAATAAGTTCCCTCACTTCAGTCTTGGCTCTGCTTAAATACCACCTAGTCAGAAAAGTCTTCACTTTACACCAATAAAAAATAACAAAACGTCCTAAATAAATAAATAAACGTTACCCATCTGCTTGCACTGCTTTATTTTACTTCTTAGTACTTCTCATTCCCCAGGAAATTATGACTACATGAGTTAAATTTGTTTATTGACTGTCTTCCTCCAGTAGAATGCAGCTTCATGAGTTAGACACTGCTTTATTGTTTATTCACCAGCAGGCACATTTTTTAAATTAATGGATAAATGAACAAGATAAATATGATATATATTGTGTAAATAATTCCTAGCTATATGCAGGGTAGATTTAGACAAAACAGTTATGGCTACTCCATAGTTAAAATTTAATTGCATTTTCTGATATAATATCCTCTTGGATCTTGGCAGCCATTAAATGAAGGCTTTTCATTAAAATTTTAATTAAAGTTATATTTATTGAGTATCTATACTATATGTAAGATACTGATAGTTCCAATGGGGTAGAATACTTAACAACAGAGTCATAGTTTAGACTGACAAATAATTGCATAGATAAATACAATATTATAAATTGTGATAATTGCTGAGGGAAAAGTTCACGTTGCTATAAAGAAGCAATGAAATAAGTGTAATTTTACTTATTGCTTTATAGGAAAATATCACAAAGTAATTTTATTTTGCACTAGGAAAAAACAAAATCCAAGAATAGAGTGATTAAGAGCATTGCAGAGAGTGTCCTAGGTGAGGTGCTGAGTTAGAGAGAGTTAGACATTTTGTAGGGAATTTTCCATGCAATGAGGCCAGTACGGCTGAAGCCCTTTGAATGAAGGAAAGCACAACATCTTCAGAGTTAAGAAGAATTAGTTCTTGCATAAAAAATCTGATTTAACAAAGGGTAAAGAAAACCATTTTATAAAGATATCAAATACTATGTAGATTATTCTTGACTTTTCACAAAATATCTATTACCAAACATGTACCCATTACCAAATTTCAGAAATTTCAGCTCATAGCTAATCTTGTCTCAGTTTTAACTATACTGACTCCCCCCAACCCACTAAGGGATTAATGTAAAACAAATCTCAGAAAACATCCATTCAATCTCAATATGTTTCAGTAGACAAAAATCAATTTAATTTTAGAAAATTGATATCATATGATTGAAACTAAAGCCTGTACAGGGATCTTGTTTTTGTAGAAAAGCGTTTGCAATGCTTGTTCATTCTTCTGTATAAGAAGAGTAATTATCCAAGTCAAGGTGTAATCAAGCTCCAAAATGGAGCATGACAACTGTTTTCACTCTGTTCAATATATTTCTTCTTCTTTAAGATTAACTGAAACATCTGAGATGAAGCTTATTGAATATATAATATCTGTGCCATCCTTATTAAAGGACACCAAATCATCTTTTATCACTTTATTTTCACATAAATATTCAATTTTTTATTTTGACCAGAATGTCAGCTTTGCCATATATTCCATTCCACAAGATTATTTCTTATGAGAAAACAAAAAAGCATCTTTATTCTCCTCCACTCACAATTCCTTACTCGAACTTCAATAAGACTCTCATTTTAATTAATTGTATTCTAAACAATTGCAGTAAGAAAATTACTTTCTTCTTAAAATATAGCTTACTGAATTTCCATAATAAACTTCTTTGTTGTCCAAATTTTACTAAATGTGTGTTTCTTATAATATGTGGGAAAGCACCTTTTCTTTCAAGTAAACTACATTCAGGTAAACATTACCTATTTTCAATACATCTGATCTGATTACTATGAATTGCTTTGTATTTTTCAATCCAGAGAAATGCATTAATGAGTGCATTCATAATTTCATGTTCCAACATCATATAATTTGTTTGGAGAACCAGGTATCATGGTTGACGGTTTCAGAACTTATATAAGTACTAAGAGTGAGAATTAAAAATTTTAAACAAATAGATGGCAATGGTAAATCTAAAATGGTCCCACCTATCCAATTTTAAATATTCATGCAAATTATTAATCATTTAAATTTTTTCAAAAAGCACAATTGCTTTCTGAGCACTTACAGCAGTTGAGAAATATAGGGGCTGTCATTAGCAATCAAATACTTCATTTCTCTAGGACCAAAAAAAGGCTTTTAAAATAAGCAGGTGGTCTTTCAGAAATAAATGAATCAGAGGGAGATAAAAATCTAGTGTTATATATTAATTGTCTTCCTAATCTTTTTCTAAGATTGTCATTAGTTCCTTTTAAAATTTGGTTGTCCCAAATCCACCAAACTATCAACTTTTCTCCCATACACCCCCTTCTTGGGTATTTATTGAATATAAAATATCCTCCAATATCTCCTTTCTTTTAGTGCCTTCCCTGTTCATGAGTTCTGCTCACACATATCCTGGTCCCTACTGATGTGTTTCATTAATTTTTAATCTTGGAAAGTTTAATTTTCATTTTAATATTTTACTCCCAAATCAATTGTGTTCTCATTATAAACATTTGCCTAATCCTTTCTCAGAAACTTTTAGCTTCCCTGTTTGTGGTTGCCTAAGGAACTCAACACCAAATATAAGTTCATTGTGAAATATATTTGAGTTCTAAAAAAGTGAATTTTAAATTACTTTTTATATAAAAATAATTCATTAGGCATACCCCATATTCATGTTTGGGTAATCTGGTTTTACTCATTGGTCTTTTAATGGAAATCTAGTTGAATGAGCTAACCATGTCCCTCAGGGTTCTATGCTATCTGTGTGCAATGCAGGGTGCTCTTATGGGCCAACTTGTTGAGTTTCTAGAAAGATAATGTCTCCTTTTAGTATCAAAATGAAAGCACAAACAGTCTATTTTCTATAGAAACAGACATTTATCTTTAAATCACAGAATTATAAAATTCAAAATAAGTATAGAGATCTTAATTAGCAACAAATATGTATATAGAGCAAAAAAATTACATTATTCTCTTTAGAATTACTAAAGTATCATTGTATTACTGTTATATTTCTCAAATCATATATTTAGAAGCTAAACAACAGAAACATTCATTTAGTTATAAAATAAAAAATGACATAAGCAAATATTTTGAATGGCTACAAAGTCCTATGCCCTGAGCTAAGAGCTGGGGAAAGAATTTTCAAGATATTATTTAGGATTACTCACATTCTTAATTTTAAGTTTAACTTACTCCATTACAAGGATCTAAAGCCACTTGTATTGTACAATAATGTCCTAGTGTGTCCTCTCTGTTAACAGCCATCATAATTGTCTGTATCTACTGAGTGGTTAATTACTCCTAATTACTTCTGTGCTTTGTCTGAGAGACAGGAAATCACCTATTGAGAGAAAAACCCAGTTTTCAGGGTTTTTTTCCCCTTGCATTCACACTCATGGTCTACATTTTACTCTCTTTCCTTGGATTATAGGATATGAACTCAGCTAGATCTGTATTAAAATGAAGAAAAGTTTCACGTATAATTTTTCCCTTTGAAACCAAACCAACAAACTGGTTCAATTTCAGTCTTCTTATATGTTAGAACAGAGAAAATAAATCCTACTCTATGAAGAACACTTAGAAAAATAGAAGGAAATTCCCTCAGAATGATAAAGGACATATTTGAAAAACTCAGTTAACATCATATGTAGTGGTGAAAGACTGAAAGCTTTTCCTGCAAGGTCTGGAAGAAGAAAAGGATGCCCAGTGTCACCACTGTTATTCAACATTGTACTGGAAGCTCTAGCCAGAACAGTTAGGCAAGAAAAAGAAATAAAAAGTGTCCAAATTAGAAGGGAAGAAGTAAAACCTTCACTATTTGCAGATGATATGATCTTATATATAGAAAGTCCCAAAAACCCTATAACAAAACTACTAAAGTTGACAAACAAATTCAGCAAAGTGTTGCGGTATAAGATCAACACACAAAAATCAGTAGTGGTTCTATACCCTAGTAAAGAGCAATCTGAGAAGGAAATCAAGAAAAAAATTATTTATATTTTTTTAAAGATATACTTATTTTATTACATATCTCCCCTTCCCCCCCGCTGCGGCGACGCGCCGATACTGGTCACTGCGCAGGCGCGGCTTTCCCCGCTTGTGGGCGGCTTCTGCTTCCGTTCACGGCCGGCTTTCAGTTCGCGGGTGGCTGGCTGCGCTCCATTCGCGGGCGACCTGCCCTGCCCGTGGCAGCTTTTGCCCTGTCCGTGGCAGTTTTTTGCCCTGCCCACAGCGGCTCTGGCCCGCCCATGGCGGCTTGCCGTTCTCAAGGCGGTCTGCCCGCTAGGAAAGGTCCCTGGGAACCGAACCCGGGGCCTCCCATGTGGTATGCCGGTGCCCTATCCACTGGGCTATCGAGCCGGCCCCAAGAAAAAAATAATTTAAATAGCTATTAAAATAATCAAATGTTCAGGAATAAATTTAACTAAGGATGTAAAGGATTTATACACAGAAAACTACAAAACTTTCTAAAAGAACTCAAAGAAGACCTAAATAAATGGAAGGGCATTCCATGTTCATTTATTGGAAAACTGAGATGTCAATTGTATCCCAAATTGTTTACAGATTCAACACAATCTCAATCAAAATTTCAACAGGCTACTTTTAAGAAAAGGAAATGCCAATTACAAATTTATTTAAAAGGGTTAGGGGCCCTGGATAGCCAAAAACGTCTTGAAAAAGAAGAATGAAGTTGGAGGACTCATACTTCCTGACTTTATAGCATATTACAAGTCTACAGTGGTCAAAACATCATGGTACTGGCACAAGGATAGATATATAGACCAAAAAGAGTTCTATTTAAGTGAATTGTAAAGTTTTGGAAATGGATGGTGGTGATGATAGCACAATAGTGTGAGTGTGGTAAAGAACACTGAATTTTATATGTGAATGTGGTTAAAGGGGAAGTTTTAGGTAGTATATATTACTAGAATAAAAATTAAAAGAAAAAACATAGGACTATATAACATAGTGTACAATATCGTACACAATGGGATAGAGTTAATAGTACAAGTATAAAAAAGAATTTTTTTTTTTTTTACCGGGAGGTCCTGGGGATTGAACCCAGGTCCCTCCATATGGGAAACAGATGCCCAACCATTTGAGCCACATCTGTTGCCCAATAGTACAAGTATAAAATGTTCTTTCATGAATTATAACAAATATACTGCCCTAATGCAATGTGTTAATAATAGGGTGCTATATGGGAAATATACACCTAATGTAAAGTATGGGCTATGTTAATAGAAAAATTTTATTATTCTTTCATCAATTGTAACAAAAGTACCACACAAATGCAAAATGTTAATAACAAGGGGATATATTGGAACACTGTATATTTTGACAAGGTCTTTTGGTAAACCTACAACTTCTCTAATTAAAAAGTGATGGACAAATATCATCAAATTTATCAAATATCATCAAAATTTATAAAAATCATAAATATCAAAATTTATAAAAGTGCATGGTCTAAAATGTAAACCATAGTGTAAACCATTGACAATGTTTAGTAGCTATGTTTCACTATTTGTATATCAGTTATAACATATAAAAAGGTATTAATATGGAGGGGGCAAGGAAAGGGAAAGGATGTTGGGTATATGAGAGTCTCCTGCATTCTGGGTGTGACTTTGCTGTGACCTAAAACTTCTTCAAAAACAAAATGAAAATAGTGAGACACTGGGGAATGAGAGGGGGAAAGTGCCATGGCACAGACTGGACACCAGATATTGCAGTGATGAAAGGCAAAACGTCAAAATTTTTTTTTTATTTTTCATTTTTTAATATTGCAATCTTTTAATTTTAGTTTTAGTTTTTTTTAATTTTTATGTATTTTAGCTCTTACATTTAAACATATCATTATCATTTCATTTTCCTATTAATTGTATTCAGGTATTGTAATGGCTTTGTCTTTGAAGAAGCTTTGAATCACAGAAGGGTTACAACTGGGGCATGGGAGAATCACTGGTTTGTGGGGTCAGGGATGGGGGATGCATGAAAGGAAGTTAACGAGAGCATAAATATAAGGTATATAAAAATGTACAAATGCTCATGGGGCATTGTCACAGTGGGTGGAGAATCACTCAATAAATGAGAGAATACTGAATTCCAATCCTGGAGAGCTCTGCCACATTCTCTAAGGGAGCAGCAACAGTTCCCCAAGTGCAGGGGCAGTGACTGGTGAAGGAGGAGGATCCACTGATGGGCCCTTGATATTGATGACTAGCCTTATAAGTCTTTGCTCTTGAAATTGAAACTTAGACTATTGTTATTGGGTGCCTAAGAGTTGCCTCCTGAAAGCCTCCTTATTGCTTAAATGGGGCTGCTTTCTAAGCCAAACTCTGCTGATAAACTCATTACCTTCCTCCTAGCATTGGAAATGACTCCTGGGGATGAGACTCCCTCACACCAAGGGATTGCTACCAAGTGCCACCTGGCAATATGACTGGAAAAAGACCTTGAATGAAAGGGGGGGAAGGTAAAGACAAATGAGTTTATATGGCTAAGAGACTTCAAAAAGAGTCGGGAGGTCATCTAAGAGGTAAGGCTTACGCATATCTCAGTAGGATCTCATAGAATTCCAAAGTGGATATCACCCCAAATAGTGGGGCTCTTGAGGGCCCTGAAGACATCCAGGTCCTATATCAGGGTGGACAGCTCCAGAGTTTGTTGCCTTGCCAGTGGGCCCTACTTTGGAGTTTGTGCCTGAGAATGACAGAGCCATGTCTTCCCTGCACGTGGCTCATCTTTCCCTTCTATTCAAACCTATACTTGGTGTTGGAGTTTGTAGTTGTACGTCCAGAGACTGGAGTCTTTGGGCTGTCCACTTGAGAGCTGGCCTGGAGCCTTGGTGGAGCAGTAACACCTACTCTACATCTCATTGGATTCACCCAGGACAACTGGCGTGGAGATGATGATGGACAACAGCCATCCCAGGGAATGGAGAGACTCTGTGGCTGCAATAAGGATAATCCCATCCATCTTCCCCCTGGGATATAAACCCCCTCTCAATTGGAGGTGGAGTGAGCATCACCATCCCAGACTCCTCAGGATAGGGGAAAGAGCTATGGACTAGAGTGAACTTACTGGTATTCTGCTATAGAAATACTATGACTCAAGCAATGGAAGAAATTACAACCTTGTTGAGGAGCCAGTGGCCACTGGAGGCTCTGGAAGCAGGGAGAGGGAAAAGCAGTTGTAACACAGGGGCTGTTTCAGGCCTTGGGAATTGGCCTGAGTGACATTGCAATGACAGATATATGCCATTTTATATCATCATATAACATGCAGAACTGTGTGGGAGAGAGTGTGGTCTACAATGTGGTCCATTCTTAATGGCAAAGCCCCAGGATTTATCTATCAATTGCAATTAATGTGCCACGTTAATGAAGGATGTTTATGTGGGAGGTTGTGGGAGGTGTGGGAGGTGGGGCATATGGGAATCCTATTTTTTTGGTTTAACATTTATGCAATCTAAGTATCTTTTACAAAAAAAATTTTTTTTAAAGATTTATTTATTTTATTACATATCTCCCCTTCCCCCCCGTTGCGGTGACGCGCCGAGACTTGGTCACTGCGCAGGCGCGGCTTTCCCCGCTTGCGGGTGTCTTCTGCTTCTATTCACGGCCGGCTCCAGTTCGCGGGTGGCTGGCTGCGTTCCATTCACAGGCGACCTGCCCTGCCCGTGGCGGCTTTTGCTCTGTCTGTGGCAGCTTTTTGCCCTGTCCACGGCGGCTCCGGCCTGCCCATGGCAGCTTGCCATTCTCAAGGCGGTCTGCCCGCTAGGAGAGGTCCCCGGGAACCGAACCCAGGGCCTCCCATGTGGTATCCCAGCACGCTCTTTATCCACTGAGCTATCTAGCCGGGCCCTACAAAAAAATTTTAAAAACTATATATTAAAAAAGAAAGAATGATATAATGCATGTAAAAGGACCTAAAGACTGATTCCAAGAAATAATAGTTATATAAATGATAGCTAGTCATTTTCTTTCTTATGGAACCAACATGATGACCTTAGTAAGAGTATTGCATTTAAGAATCAGTTGTGCTATAGTGGAAATGTGTTAGACTGAGGACTGGAAATGGGATTTCAGGTATTTTTCTGATTACAACTTGCTATTTTCAGGTTCTAGCTTAAACAAATAACATAAATATATTCACATACACACTGGATTAAGTCTCTCTGTATTTAAAATGAGGGCGTTAAAAATAAGTTTCATTTCCTCAGGAGTGTTTCATGGAACACTAGCTCTGCCAGATGTTAATAAGGATTATTTCAAATGACCATATCTTAAACCAAATTTGATTTTTCCTTCAAATGCCAGAATTTCCTAAAGCATATATTTAATATGAAAATATATGTCAGAATGTTATGCTGAGGGTGAGAAATAAGACAGAAATCTTAAATTTTAATTCATAAAAATATTACTCCTCTTTGACCGTACAATTTTATAGGATTTGACAAAATATATAATGGCTGCTATCCATCATTGCAATATCATGCAGAACAATTCCAATGCCTTAAACATGCCATATGTTCCACCTGTTCTTTCCTCCCCATCCCCACAGAACCTCTGGTAACCAAATTGTAAACTATATACTTCGCTTAGTAGCAATGCTTCAATATTTATTCAAGTGTAACACATGTTCCACAATGATGTAAGATATAATTAATAGGGGATAATGTGGGAGGGCAGGGGGTGGAGTATATGGGAATCCCCTACACTTTCTATGTAACTTTTATGCAATCTAAAACTTATCTATAAATAAAGTTTTTTATATGGGAAAATATTATTCCTCACTTATACCTTATGTCCTTTGCAAGTCAACATATATCATTTCTTGCCAAATTTGCCTAAGAATCTGGATATTCTCTCTAAGCTCCAGCAGTATAGCTCACTTAGGATTGTGTGGCTTGAGAGAAAAAGAAAAAGATAATTTGGGAGATGAGAAAATAATTAACATGTTATCAGGTAGTCATCTTCCTTGATAATAGTAAATTTCAATATTACAAGTAACACTACCCGATCAGCATCTTCTTGTTTGCATTCATATGAGACTGGTATATATGCACCTTGTTTTTCTCTAAATACAATATTCATACTACATTTCCGAACTTTTCTATTCATATAATTTAATTTCCTATTATATGTTAAGCCTGGAGTCTAAAGTTATTAATTAATAATGACCTTTGATCTAACAAATTCATAATCAAATATGAGAAACTCACATAAATAACTACTACAGAAAAGACTTCATTCTATTAATAATGTATGTCTGGAGATAAGTTTAAAAATGAGATGATAGTTAAAACTAGTTAACTATTTTCATTAAAAAATTGAAGATTGCCAGTCTGCTATCATTTGCTCCTATCAAACATTTGGGAAGGCTCCACAAAATGGTGGCATTTAAACTGGTTTTTGAGTTATGCATTATAGTTTAGGGAGCAAAGAGTAGAGACAATGGGATTGTAGGCAGAGGAAATATCATACACATTGCCTCAGTGATTTGACATTCCATTTAATAGTTAGGGAATATTGAGGATTTCTTCACAAGTAAAGTATAGCTTACTCAGGGAAGATAAAGTGTCAAAATGGGATCCGATTACATAAAGTGTTAGATAATTTGTTAAAGAGTTTTGTACTGTTTCTGCTGTCACTTTTTAGTCACAGAAGTTTAGACCTTGAAAGGATAAAAATCAATCATGAGGTAATAATAAAAAATGGACAATAGAGAGAATGGAAACAAAATGAACAGTTAGGAGATTAGTTCAAAATCCATATAAGTTAAATAGTTATACAAAGATTCTGTGAATGTAAATTAGCATACTACTTAATTTTATTATTATTATCACCTTTGTTGAAGTATTATTCTGTGTTAGGTAGAATAAGGGCCAAAGATAGCCATGCCCTAGACCCCAGAGCCTGTGAATATGGGACCTTACATGGCCAAAGAAAGTTTGTGGACGTGTTTAAGGTCAGGTAAATGGAGAGGTAGAGGATACTCAGGATTATATTGGTGAGGCAAATCTAATCACAGGAGTTCCTTAAAAGAGAAAACCTTAACTGGATGTGGCAGAAGAAGCAGCAGGAGAAATCTGAATGCTGAGAGGGACTGATTCCACCACTGCTGGCTTGAAGATGGGGGCAGCCATAGGTCATGGAGCAGGGACAGCCCCTAGATGCTGAGAATGACTCCTGCCAACAGCCAACATGGAAACAGGAACCTCATTCCTATCACCTCAGAGAATGGAATTCTGCCGATAATTTCCGATTCTCCCCTAAAGCCTCCTGAAAGGAAGATAGCCTTGCCTTGATTTTTGGCCTTGTGGGACCCAGAGCATAGAAAGCAGCTTGACCATACGGGACTTTGAGTGAAACCACAGAAGCATGTTGAATTTAAGCTGCTAGATTTGTGATAGTTCGTAACTATAGCAATAAGCAAAGGTGATATAGTCATACAGTGGCATGCCATCCAGAATAAATAAGTAAATAAACAAACTGATACATGAAAAATCAATTAAAATTTTCAAAAATATATTTCTCTTCAGAATAAATGAGACACTAAATAGTATATGGTATTTCCACTTATATGAAGTTCTAAAAGAGATAAAATTAGTATATGAATATAGAAAACAGAATAGTTTTTCCTTTGGGAGACACTGACTGGGAAGGCACAATGAATATTTCAGGTATGAGAAATGGTCTAAAAGTTGATAATAGCTGTACTTATTTGTCTAAACTCATAAAATTGTAAAATAAAGATCTTTGCATTTCACTAACTTTAATTCATATCCCAATAATATTATCTATTAAAAAATCGCCTGTTTATATAATACAAACACAACAGAAAAATATAAGACTATAATATTAGACTATGAGAATACAAGAAATGAACTCATTTTAATAATACAGTGTGAAGATATTTGACAAATATAATATCTTGAATAACCACAACCCCAATCTACATATAGTACATATAATAACTTTTGAAAACACCATGGCAACATTTGGAGAGAAGGTGGACATGGACAGTATTACAATCCAGAGACGTTATTGCACATGGGCATTAAGGGACAAGTCACAATAGCACTGTTTCTAACAGCAGTATTAAAAGAAAACACAAATAATAAAGAAAAACAGAAAAATCAATATTTAGTGGCTCATACAATTATTGATTTTGTTTTATTCATATAATGGTTAAGCTATAAGTCAGCAAAAATGAAAAAAAATGCATACACATGCAGTAACATTGATTAACCTCTGAAAAATAATATTGAATCTAAAATAGGAATTCAAAGATTATATAAGTAATAATTTCATTTCTTTTAGGTCCAAAAATTATGCAAAATCAATTGCACTTTAGAATACAAATGTGGCAAAACTATTCATAAAAAGCAAGAGCAGTAAAAATGTGGCCAAACTATTGAAAGAAAACAGAGGATAAGAAAAACAGCAAGAAGGAGTTCCCTCTATGAGTAGTGAGAAAGGGCTGGGATTGAGCACAAGTGCATTAGAAAATTCAAAGGTGATGTACTTTTCCTTAAACTGAATGCTGAGCACACATGTATTTATTATATTATTGTTAAACTTTATACAAACTTCCTAAATGCGATTTTGCACATATTTAGTGATTAATAAAAATAATACATGATTCTTTAACTGTATGTGTGAAGTTACTCTAGCAACAATGGTAAGAAGTGGTCAAAAATAAGGCTGTTTTGCTTTATCATTCGTGTGTTCACTGGAGTAGCACTTTTAATTTCCTTCAAGAACTTATACTTTGCATTCACAACTTGGCTACCTGGCACATGAGGCCAACTTCCAGACTATCTCAGCTTTTCACATGCCTTCCTCACAAAGCTTAATCATTTCTAAGTTTGATTTAAAGTGAGAGATGTGGAACTCTTCCTTTCAGGTGAACAATTAGAGGCCATTGTAGGGTTATGAATTGGCTAATGTCAATATTGCTGTGTCTCAGGGAATAGGGAACGCCAAGGAGAGGGAGAGAGATGAGAGAATGGCCTTCTGGTGGAGCAGTCAGAGCACACACATTTCTCAAAATCTTACTTGAAAAATTAAAAATAAAAAAATAAAATAATAAATCTTACATAAGCATGGTTTGTGGCACCCCAAAACAGTTACAATACTAACAACAAAGATCACAAATCACCATAGTGGATATAATGGTAAAGAAAAGCTTAAAATATTGTGAGAATTACTAAAATGTGACACAGAGACATGAAGTGAGCACATGCTGTTGGAAAAAGGATGCCCATAGACTTGATTGATACATGATTGGCACAAACCTTCAGTTTGTAAAAAATTCACTATCTACGAAGTGCAATAAACCAAAGCACCATAAAATGAAGTATGCCTGTATTATTATTTGAGATATGACAATTCAGATGAAAGTCATTTTGGACTAAAAACAAAAACTTTGGTTTTGAGTTCCTGTGTTTAAAATGCTTTAGGGATAGTTCACTAGAAGGTTGGAGCTACTGGATTAGAATTCAGAGAAGAGTTGAGTCTAAATATAAATATCTGGGGTTGTTTTAGTATAAGTACCAGGAATGTTAAGTAGATATCCATGATATTACAAACCCCTGATATTGTTACTATGATATTTTCCCATTCCTATTTGATAATACTTTACTGGAACACATGTATGGTCTGAAAATATTATGAGTTGGTACTGATTTTGTGTTTCAGAAAAGTCTGTGTTTCACAGCCCACAATTCTGACAGTCATTAATTAGGTCAATAATAGCTTTCTCTGTCTGTGAGCATTTAATTTCTTTATCAACCATGTATATTTCTACTAATTGGCAAAGCACAGTTTGCCCTATATTCTCTGAACTGTCTAGGATGGGTTTGCCCTAGAAAATCCTTGGAGAAGTGTAGCACAGTGGGAAAGAGCATGGGTTTGGAGGTAGACCTGGGTATGATGACTAGATCCTCCCTCACTTGCTGTGTCAATTTGGGCAAGCTGTGTAAACTCTCCAAGCCTCTCTGTCATCAGCATTAAAACTGGGAAAAAGTGAACCACAGAAGCATGTGAATGGAAAGGAAAGAATGAGGTAACATTAAATAAAGCACCCTGAATCGCCAGAACATTATCAGCCCTTAATAAACGGCATTTGACTGTTAACATTACTAATAGTACCATCATGAGTCCTAGCCTCCTCAAAGTTACATAATATTTAAGATTAAGATTTATTTTCCCCCTTTTTCAGGAATGGACCAGGCAGCTTTGCAAAGAGCACAAAGAACATATGCTTGAGAACACGTGAGATTTTTCTCTCCTTTTAAATCTGAGTGTGTGGGTCGCTTCTCAGCAGAAGTGTACAATCACCAGCTGAAGCTGGTAAGGCAGCCTTCTTTTCAGCCAAATAAGAACTCATTTACCTACCTGTACACAGGTGGACGGATAGTCAGCACCTTCCTGGGTGTAAATTAGTAATCAAAACTAATTTTTTTCATACCGAATTGTGATGTATTTTTCCCTGTTACAATTTAGCACATAAAATGAGTTAAAAATGTATGACTACTTAGAGAAAAGATTTTTGGAACTTAGAATACACAAATTTATAATAAAACATAAGATTTGAATAATATTGTTTCTATCTTATAAACAATCAGATTAGACAATTCCAAAAGATGACAGGCAAAAATAAGTAAAGTAGTACCATTGGGGTATACACATAACCTCTCAGAGTGACTACATTGAAAGAAACATATTAGAATACAAACATACTTAATATATACAAACATTTTTAATGCTTTAAATTGTATCTTTATTTTTATTTTGCATTGTTTTTTATTAAAATTCCAAAATTTTACTTGATCACCACATTTGTTTCAGTTAGTTTATACTCTTAACTCTTCCTTATAGAAGAATAGTTCTTAAAGAATGTATTTGCTAGCATTCAGATCTTTCAAAAAACAATGCTATACCTAACGCAAGTGTAATGAGGAGGTAGAATATTTTGAGCAATGAAATCATCACTGGAATAAATGCCCAGAAAGCCAGATGCCACATTTGAAGAGAAAAATAGGATTGAAGGCATGAGTCATATTTTATTTTTTAAAATCAGTCATATTGAATTTTTATATAATTTTTACTGTGAAGCAGCATGTGAAGGATTAAATATCTTTGTATCAAGTCTCTGAGACCTTGGGAAGCTTTCTAAATCCTCCCAACAACAGGTTCATTGTTTTATAATGAAGATGATACCTGATATGCAAGGTTGTTGTAAAGAATAGTGGGATATATAAAATATCTAGCACAAGGTAGTAAACCTGATATTTCTATTTGAACAATTGTGTAGATGGTAATGACATTTATTGAAATGGGGAAAGTGTGATAAAGATCAGGTTTAATGACTACAAAAGACTCAATTCAAGATATACTAAATTTAAAATTTCATGGAACAATCAATCTAGAAAAGGAGTGAAGTTTGGCCTGGAAATATTAATTCATTCAGAAACTATCAATATGTAGATGACACATAAAATAAGGAAGAGGATAAGCTCAACTAAAAATAAAATATTAAGTGAAAAGCAATGTAACCCATGTTTGAGGGCTGAAAAATAATAATGCTTAGAAGTCAAGTGAAAAAGGAACTTGTAATAGCGACTAAGAAAAAAGATCCAGAAATATATAATTAGAGCCAAAAGAACAGATTCTCTGAGGAGCCCAGAAAAAAAGATTGCTCAAATGGAATGAAGTGGGTATCATATTGAACACTCCTTAGACTTAAGACAAATGAGTTGAGAAATGAATACAAGATGAGGAAGAAAATAAGTTCAATGATTTGGATTTGAAAACCAAAGCAATAGGTTGATAGTTGGAAAGTAAGGGGTTATTTCTCCTCCTTTTTGGTGTTTTTCTGGGTTTTTTTGTTTTTTTTTTTTGTTTGCTTGTTTATGTGTTAACTTGTTACTTTGGAAGAGATACATTGGAGAATACTTTCAAGCTACTGGAATTGAGACAATAGAGATACAGCAATCAATGATACAGATGATGTGATCCACACAATGTATCTAGCATTAGCTTTTGATATGCTAAAATGCAGTTCTCCCTTTGGAAACAATTTGTAGGTTTGATAATGGTAAAATAAGGTATATTGGTGGAGGATGGTAAAAAGTGAATAGGAAGATAGAGGAGTCAATAGAGATCTTGGAGAATTTATATGCAAATTTAATACCATATATATATATGTGTGTGTATATATATATATATGTATGTATATACTTTCAGGCAATATTAAGAGTCTATTTTGGTTTGAGTTCATATATTTGTAAAGAAATCAGTTCTGTATTTTCTCCAATTATTTTCACATAGTCAAATATCCATACATTGAAGACATTGATGTTTGGAATTCAGCCAGACTAAGTACAAATGAGGAAGAGGCAGTCATTACATGAAGATTTTTTCCAAAGCATAAACGTAATCCCCTAAGGTAAGTTAGGTGGTAATGCCAATAAGGTTTAAAGACTGATAAGCACATTTTTGGATAAATGGGCTAGAGACCATTATGAGATGAAGAAATTCTGTGTTTTTGGTGCTTGAGTAAGTGGCATGGAATCTGAGGTAGTGAGAAAGTGGTATGTTTTAAAAAGTGTTTTCAGAATTCAGAGTAGATATTAGTCATGACAAGATTCAAGAGTGAGTGAGAAAGAATGTGAAAAACTCTCATTAAATAAGAACTTCAAAAATAGAACTTAAATGGTAGAATTTGGAGCTGATCACACATATAGTTCTCTATGCCATAAAAAAACAATGACAAAGCTAGTATACTACATTCAATAGGATTAAATGCTATAAAAGATGGAACACAGATTTTTTAATTTTCAGCTCTAGAATTTCTGTATGTACCTATTTATAATTTCCTTTTCTCTTTTAAGTTTTGTGGTATGCTTAATAATGGGCACCCAAAATGTCGAGATCCTAATCGCTGGAACCTGCGAATGTTACCTCAGATAGCAGAAGGGACTTTGAAGATGTTAATAAGTTAAAGATCCTGAGATTGAGAGACTATTTTGGATTATCTGGGATGTCCCTTATAAGAGACTGGCAGAGGGATATTTGACACAGTAAATGAGCTGACAATGTGATCATGGAAGCGGAGATTGGAGTGATGAGGACAGGAGCCAGGGAAGGCTGGTGCCCTCTAGAAGTAGAAGAAGCAAGAGTTGTTGACTTCAGAGTGAACCAGTCCTCTCATCACATTGAATTTAACCCACTAAAATTGATAACAGATTTCTGACACCCTAAATGGTAAGAGAAAAAAAAAATTGTTGTTTTAAGCCACTAAATTTGAGATAGTTTGTTACAGTAGCAATATAGACATGAAAAATAAATACAAGCTTTCTCCTTTGTGTTCTCATTTAGCCCATGCATTTTTTCTTAATTCTTTAAACCTATATACATTCATCATGAAATTTAAAATCTTGTAATTTGGACTCATTTATTGTCTACTTAATTTTTTTCATTTTCCTGATTTTAAGTGATAATTTCCTGTGTTTATTTTTTTTTCATATCTAGTCTTCTTTGGTTGAGAACTAGACATTGTTAATTATAAGTTAATGACACTGGAATCTGTTTATTTCTATGGATTGTTTGATTATTTTCCCACTAGTCAGTAAACCTGACTGGATTACAATTACAAAATCTGTTCTGTATTGTTGTGTGCAGCACAACATTTTTAGACCTGGGTATGTGGGGAACTCCCTTGCAACTGCAGCATATACCAGTAAGCTAATGGTTAGGCAGGCCTTATTTTAAGATTGTTGGGTTCAGCCATTCGGTGGTTCCCTTGATGCTGAGTCTTCCTTATATTTCCAAGAATTTTGCAAGGACAGCAATTAACACTTTGACATCCCAATGAAGGAAGGTTTTCACTTCCTGCCATTTGAGCTGTGTATAGATTTCTGCTGCCTGTTCATCAGGCGCCTAGGACACAACATGCATAGTTTAGCAGGCAACTAGAGATTTAAGTCGAGTTTATGGTCATATTTTGGACCTTTAAACCTTCTTTGGTCTCGCACTTCCAGAGTGTTACCTTTAAAAGTCTGTTGTCTCAGCTGATCTGAACTCTATCATCTGGCCCAGAGCTAGTAAAACTGCTTTTTCCCTCTAAAGGGAGTTTGGGGACGTTCCCCAATGCAAATGTCACAAAATCTCTAATAAACTCTTTTAAAATTTTGCCTTACCTTTGATCATTTTCCAATATGCCTTTAATCATATTGTCCTTCAAGTATGTTTTCAATATATTTTTCTATTTTTCTAATGTCTTTTGCACAAGTAATCAACCAATCTCTTCATGTACCATTTCCAGAAAATCTCTACCAACCATTAAAAATCATTTTGAAGGTGCTGCTGATACAAATATTAAAACAAGTTCACATTTTTAAATTAATGAGATTATCATTATCTTAATACCAGAATGTGATTAATAAGCTAATCACTGTAAATATATAAGTACATGAATATATTTAACAATAAGTGTCAACTATTTACCAGTATAACATATACGCACACTCTTTTTAATATTCTACTTTATCTAGTGTTCAAAAAATACTGTAAAGGGATAGAGTAAAACTGAGTAGAGAGTGAGCAAACAAAACAACAGTTAATTTTTTTATACCACTGCCAGATACATTTTGCAACAATTTTTTCAGTTATGTAGACTTTCCTCAGAAAAGCAGTCACCAATAATAAGGTTACAGAGTTCACCCATCCCCAGGAACTTAATTTGTTTAGTTTTCCAGACTCACTCACTTAGACAATTATTCTCCCTCAAGAGTCACAATAGAATGACTTCCCACTAGTATCCAGAGGCCATCATTGTATTTATCTTCTTCACAACTAACCACACAGCACATTCTTTACTTTCCTACTGTTAATTCAAATTTTTTCAAGCTGTGACATACTCAGTGCCTTCGAGAATGAAGAGGTATTAATAGTCCTGAAGATGTATTGCATGGACTCCTAGCATTTACCCAAATTAATCCAGTACCAGACGTCACTTTTTTTCTCCTTTTCAGAGCAAGTCATTGCATATTTTAAAAATAATAGGTTTCCTAGATTCAAGTCATTAAACATTGATTTAGAAAGAAGAAAAACCAAATGATAAAACAAAGCAATGCCTTTTTCTTCCAGTACATAGAAATATTAGCTAAATGAAGGAGATATGATATTTAATATGGTTCACAATAGGTAAGGGACAACTTTTGTCAGTTGTGATTGGAATCATATGGGTAGATTAACAGTATTTTATTATCTGTAGTCATACATCTTAACAAAAAGGCATAGAGGAAGTTCTATTAAAAATACAGACATAAATCATATCTTTTGTTACTGTCCTAAATAAGTACAAACTTTTTCCAATCTTTGTGTTCAAAACTCAAAAGAATAGGAAATGAAGGAATTGCCTGTTATCTTTGAGGTTCAAGTTCTTTATTTAAAATGAAAATCAATAAACTAGTGCTCCTTTCGGTTCAATTTTGAAACCGTTCATTTTGATCCATTTAGTTCTTAAAACAGTATGAAACTCTATCCACAATGTGGAAGATCTAAAAAGAACGTGCTTTGAAAAGATATTTGGTCTCAACACATTATACATTTAACTTTCATCCTATATTAAATTCACCGTGACCTTCATATTATTAAGTCTAGATCTACAACTATTGTAACTAATTTTACTGAATGAAATACATATAATTTTAACAAAATCGCAATAAATCAGAAAGTAGTTGATATATTCCTGTTACACACTATAAGTAGAATTAAATATAAATGAAATCTCTGTATTTAAAATTTATTTAGGAGTTTATCACTGCACAGTTGCAGCTCAATGAGGTAATTGCCATAATTATAGTACACAATGATATAAATACATTTAAACAGGATATAAGGTTTACTACTATATTTAGGACTAGTCATTTTCAATATTGTTCTGCTATTTCCTTTTTAAGATATTCACTTTTTTATGCTATATATACCTAAAATGAAAATATTGTTGAAATTTTCACACAGATCTCCCATTGTCCCTAGTGTCTCTCTCTTCTTTTCCCAGGGTCATTCTCTTTAAAACCATATAGTTTATACCTGATATTTACTTACATACTTTAAAATATTTTTGTTCTCTTGTCTCATTATAGATAATATTTTCCAAACTATTATGAGAGAGAATGTTAGTTCAAATACCATGGGACCATTGTTTTCCATTCATATTAAATTGGGGAGCAAAAGAATTGTTTAGAATATGTGAACATGTGGGGCCGACTGGATAGCCCAGTGGATAGGGTGTCGGCATACCACATGGGAGGCCCGGGTTCGGTTCCCGGGGACCTCTCCTAGCGGGCAGACCGCCTTGAGAATGGCAAGCCGCCGTGGGCGGGCCAGAGCCGCCGTGGGCAGGGCAAGAAGCTGCCACGGACAGGCAAAAGCCGCCACGGGCAGGGCAGGTCGCCCGCGAATCCAGCGCAGCCAGCCACCCGCGAACTGAAAAGCCGGCCGTGATGGAAGCAGAAGCCGCCCACAAGCGGGGAAAGCCGTGCCTGCGCAGTGACCCAGTCTCGGCGCGTCGCCGCAGCAGGGGGGAAGGGGAGATATGTAATAAAATAAATAAATCTTTAAA